>JAMPIV010001268.1:0-195000 GCA_024509875.1 Oreohelix idahoensis | reverse complement strand
CTCTCAAATAAAATTTAAAAAAAAAAAAAACAATGGAACAGTTTACAGTTACAATATTCAACAAGTACAAAGTACTTCAACAACTAGACAACAGAAAGAAGATGCAGAAAACTAGTGGCAACAGAAAACACAAAATATGGACTGGAGATTGTGGAGAAGTTCATGCAAAATAGAGAACGCCAGCAAAAAGTATGAATAAATATAAAAGGTAAAGGTAATCCCTTAGCAGACACTGCCGCAGGGGGAAGTGTTAGAGACTTCACCATACTAGTTTCAGTATCGCTGCCTTTTCCTTCCCTAACTCAAAACCAGGTACCCATTTACAGCTGGGAAGAATGGAGCGTGTCGGTACCTTGATTTGAACTTTTGCCGCCAGAGACCAGCGCTCAAACCAATCTGTCAATCGGACGCTCGAACAAATATAGAAACCGTCAATAAGAAAAAGGTAAATAAAAATGAGAGCAGATTTAAAAAACAGCAAAATCGGATTTTCAAGAGCCAGGGAAGTAAGAGGTGCCACAAGAGACAACAAGAAATATGTTGATGAGTTAGCAGGAAAGGCAGAAGAAGCTGACAAACTTCACAGCGTGGTAAAGTGTGACACACTTCACAGCATCGTAGAGTATGATAAACTTCACAGCATCGTAGAGTATGATAAACTTCACAGCATCGTAGAGTATGATAAACTTCACAGCATCATAGAGTATGATAAACTTCACAGCATCGTAGAGTATGACAAACTTCATAGCATCGTAGAGTATGATAAACTTCACAGCATCGTAGAGTATGATAAACTTCACAGCATCGTAGAATATGATAAACTTCACAGCATCGTAGAGTATTATAAACTTCACAGCATCGTAGAATATGACAAACTTCACAGCATCGTAGAGTATGATAAACTTCAAGCATCGTAGAGTATGGCACACTTCACAGCTTAGTAGAGTGTGACATGCTTCACAGCATCGTAGAGTATGACAAACTTCACAGCATAGTAGAGTATGACGAACTTCACAGCATCGTGGAGTATGACAAACTTCACAGCGTCGTAGAGTATGACAAACTTCACAGCATACCAACTTGTAACAAACTTCATTGTATCACATCGTGGAACAACATTTTCAGTACAACAAAGTCTTACAATTTTCACTGCTTAAATATTTTGCACATGTCTCACAGTATTACAAAGTAGAACAACTTTCCACACATCATGACACAACAACTTCACAAGATCATCATAGAGCAGGATGAAATCCAAAGAATCACAAAGGGACAAACAAATAAAACACAAAAACGGAAACACGAGGCAAATAAACAGTAAATAATAATTATAACAATACGTTTGCTATTTTATTTTTTTCTAACGAGTACCTGCAGTATACCCGATTACGTTTATTATCACAAAGTGAAACAAATTTAATTTTGTACTGCGGATGGTCAAACCTCAACTTTCTCCACTCCTTTCAGCGTGCCGAAACATAAAAAACCTAATCTAACTTAAAATTCTAAATGCTTTATAAATTTGTGATCAACATCGGGATATCGTTGTTACAGTGGCGTATATATGAAGCTCAAACAAATAAGTGTCAGAACTCAAAAGAGTATATCCAACGAACGTATTACTACGCGCCAAACTACAGCCGCACCTAACATCTGTTTGTGTTTGCCCTGTCGCACCGGAAGTAGTTACTCAGGTCCTTTATTCAAACTTGAAACTTATTCACTTATTATATTCCACGGCCAACCGTGTGTGTCAATAACCCGGCTTTAGCCTTCGTCCTGGTAATGCTTCGGTTGTTAGCACGTAAGAAACTGGGAGGTGCGTTGCAGTAGATTCATCCTTGTTACCAGCCGCCATTGCGTGGTTGTTTTTCTTAGGACTCAAAGTAACAAAGGTCCAGCTCTTTCCACCCTTATATATGGCTAGTTAATAGTTTCCTCTACCCCCTCTTATCCCCCGCCCCCGGGAAAACGATCAGCGAACTCTTGCATGCCTTAATTTATCATCATCACCTTTCAAGTCCCTAAAGATCATAGGCCGCCAACAAATTCATGCGACACCTTTCCGTCTTGTGCCATCCGTTCTTGATCTTTCCATGTCGCTTTTTTTTAATCCCTTTTATATCTGTCGCCAGCTCTCTTCTCTGTGTTTGTTTGTTCTCAATCTCTTTCTACCTCTCATACTCTGGAGACTCCATGACTAGGACCCGCTGTGTAAGTAGCCTGTTGAAATATAGAAGCCATTTTGTCGCGTCCAATATAAAACTCATTCAGTCTTGTTTTCACAAACATTATTAACTCCCCCCCCCCCCCCCCCCACCCCACCCCCCTTTATTTATTTTGTTAAATTCTTCTTCTTCTTTCTTTGATCCTTAGCCGCCGACCGTCAAAGCAGTCAGTCGCCATTACGCCTGGTGGCGTCTTGTAGGGCAACAACAAATTGATTCCACTTTGCTCGGTCGGCGGCCATCCTTCGTACAGTGCCCCAACTCTGGTTCATTCTTTGCATCTCAGCCTCCACAGTCCTCCGCCAAGTTGTTTTTGGTCGGCCTCTCTTTCGTTTTCCTTCGGGGGTCCATAGCATTGCTGTTCTTGTGATGGCATCGGGGTCTCTTCTGAGGACATGGCCAGCTCCAGCGTCTGCTAGCTATGATGGTGTGCATGTCCGCTTGCTTGCTCCGAGTAAGCAGATCTTGGTTGGTGATGGTATTCGGCCAAAAGATTCGGATAATTTTTCTTAGGCATGTTGTGTGAAAAGAGGACAATTTCGACATTTCCTTCTCTGTAACTCTCCAGCTCTCCGCACCATAGAGAAGCACAGAAAGCACACAGCTCTGATATAATCCTAATTTTGGGCTTGTGCTGTACTGAGAGGACTTCCAGATGTTGTTTAGACTAAAAAAAGCTGTTCTTGCTTTGTTCATTCTGTTGTTGATTTCTTTGCTGGCTCCGCCGTCTAGTGTTACTATGCATCCTAGGTATGTGAAGGCATCTGTCTGTTCCAGTTGCTGATTCCTTACTGATATGGGCTCAGGGTTGCTCACATTGAGCGTCATGACCTCTGTCTTCTTTAGGTTGATGTTCAAGCCCACCTGCTGGCTATACTTATTTTCTGACGTTCCAAAAACCAATTCTGGTTTCATGTTTTGCGGTCGGGGCATCCGTTTTCATGCCAGTGGCTTCCTTTCGGCTTTCACCACTGTCAGTCATACGAGCGTGAGACTCCGGATGTCCGTCCCGCAGCAAAGTTTTTTCCATTTATTGTTGTTTCCGTAACGTGTGCGATTTTTGTTAAATTGTACCACATTTAATCATTTTATTTGTCATTTAATCATTTTATCTGTAGATTATTTTAGTTTTATTTTGCTATAAAGATTCTATATGGGTTGTTATTTTTGTTTTCAAATATACACCCAGTTTAGTTTGGTTCCAACTCATAATCTGTAACTCTTATTATCGTAAACATTTTTTTTTTTGTTTCGCCAAGTAGATCATATTTTTGAAAGTCCGATTAGCTAAGCGATCAGAGTGCTAGCCTCTCGTGGTAAAACTGTCGGGTTACGGGATTGAAACCTGATGAAGTCACACTCCAGTCTCATCTCATCTCAACCCGTAACCCGTCATGGGTCGTAGGGGTGACATGGTGGAAGCATCAGCAGAAAGGGTCCTCCACTGCTCTCTATCCTCAGCAATGCGTACAAGTGTGGAAAAACCGTGCCGTGCCCATTCTTTGATGATATCAGCCCAGGATTTTCTTTGCCTTCCTCTTCTCCGTTTACCTTCGACTGTTCCCTGGAGGATCGTTTTCGAAAGGGAGTCATGATGAGTTACATGCCCAAACCAGGCACTCCAGTCTACCCAACTGTAAATGGGTACCTGACTCTGCTCTTGAGTTAGAGAAGTCAAAGGCAGCAAGAATGGAAACTGGTCACCCAGGCTAATATAGCTAGACCTAGTGTATAGTGAAGTCTCTAACACATCACTCCAATACGGCAGTATCTGCTTTGGGACGACCTTCACCTTTAGCTCATATTTAGTCTTGCGCAATAAAGACTGTCGGTTGTTTGTTCATATTGATCTCTCAGACTTTCTTCTATTAAATGATGACGCCAGTTTTTTCTTGTCGCTTGAAGATGCCTGCTAGTGTTGTTTTTCAGATATACAACCCATTTAGACACTGGAAAAATAGGTCCTGTTTGATTTGTCCAATATAGATCTGTGTAGTCTTCTTGATAAAGACATAATTACAGTCAAATCGGCAGCAGTATTACTCGTTATGTAGTTGCGCAAGAGCCGTTGTTTGTCAAGAAAAAATGACAAGATAATATGGTTATTTGATAAACAATCATCGTAAAGATCACTGCACATTAGCTCAGTCTTCTCTCTGTATCTCTCTCTCTGTCTCTCTCGCGCTCTATCTATCTATCTATCTATCTATCTATCTATCTATCTATCTATCTATCTATCTATCTATCTATCTATCTATCTATCTATCTATCTATCTATCTATCTATGTATCTATCTATCTATCTATCTGTCTGTCTGTCTGTCTGTCTGTCCGTCCGTCCGTCCGTCCGTCCGTCCGTCCGTCCGTCCATCTATCTATCTATCTATCTATCTATCTATCTATCTATCTATCTATCTATCTATCTATCTATCTATCTATCTATCTATCTATCTATCTATCGATCCTTCTATCTATCAGGTGAATGCAGTATTAATATTAACTACTTGCTTGCTGTTGAAATGGAGAAGTGCTACAAGAGCACATTAATGCTTTGATGCAGCTTCCTGCCGGGGGAATCAGATGCAGACGTGGTTTTAGGCTCCATAAAGAGAAAACATATAAGATTAAGAAGTTCTTTAAGTAACAAATATTCTAATAATACCAAACAAAGAAGATTAAGAAGTTCTTTAAGTAACAAATATTCTAATAATACCAAACGAATAAGATTAAGAATTTCTTTAAGTAACAAATATTCTAATAATACCAAACAAATAAGATTAAGAAGTTCTTTAAGTAACAAATATTCTAATAATACCAAACAAATAAGATTAAGAATTTCTTTAAGTAACAAATATTCTAATTATACCAAACAAATAAGATTAAGAAGTTCTTTAAGTAACAAATATTCTAATAATACCAAACAAATAAGATTAAGAAGTTCTTTAAGTAACAAATATTCTAATAATACCAAACAAATAAGATTAAGAAGTTCTTTAAGTAACAAATATTCTAATAATACGAAACAAATAAGATTAAGAAGTTCTTTAAGTAACAAAAATTCTAATAATACCAAACAAATAAGATTAAGAAGTTCTTTAAGCAACAAATATTCTAATAATACCAAACGAATAAGATTAAGAAGTTCTTTAAGTGACAAATATTCTAATAATACCAAACGAATAAGATTAAGAAGTTCTTTAAGTAACAAATATTCTAATAATACCACACGAATAAGATTAAGAAGTTCTTTAAGTAACAAATATTCTAATAATACCAAACGAATAAGATTAAGAAGTTCTTTAAGTAACAAATATTCTAATAATACCAAACGAATAAGATTAAGAAGTTCTTTAAGTAACAAATATTCTAATAATACCAAACGAATAAGATTAAGAAGTTCTTTAAGTAACAAATATTCTAATAATACCAACGAATAAGATTAAGAAGTTCTTTAAGTAACAAATATTCTAATAATACCAAACAAATAAGATTAAGAAGTTCTTTAAGTAACAAATATTCTAATAATACCAAACAAATAAGATTAAGAAGTTCTTTAAGTAACAAATATTCTAATAATGCGAAACAAATAAGATTAAGAAGTTCTTTAAGTAACAAAAATTCTAATAATACCAAAAAAATAAGATTAAGAAGTTCTTTAAGCAACAAATATTCTAATAATACCAAACGAATAAGATTAAGAATTTCTTTAAGTGACAAATATTCTAATAATACCAAACGAATAAGATTAAGAAGTTCTTTAAGTAACAAATATTCTAATAATACCAAACGAATAAGATTAAGAAGTTCTTTAAGTAACAAATATTCTAATAATACCAAACGAATAAGATTAAGAAGTTCTTTAAGTAACAAATATTCTAATAATACCAAACGAATAAGATTAAGAAGTTCTTTAAGTAACAAATATTCTAATAATACCAACGAATAAGATTAAGAAGTTCTTTAAGTAACAAATATTCTAATAATACCAAACAAATAAGATTAAGAAGTTCTTTAAGTAACAAATATTCTAATAATACCAAACAAATAAGATTAAGAAGTTCTTTAAGTAACAAATATTCTAATAATACCAAACACATAAGATTAAGAAGTTCTTTAAGTAACAAATATTCTAATAATACCAAACGAATAAGATTAAGAAGTTCTTTAAGTAACAAATATTCTAATAATACCAAACAAAAAAGATTAAGAAGTTCTTCAAGTAACAAATATTCTAATAATACCAAACAAATAAGATTAAGAAGTTCTTTAAGTAACAAATATTCTAATAATACCAAACAAAAAAGATTAAGAAGTTCTTTAAGTAACAAATATTCTAATAATACCAAACAAATAAGATTAAGAAGTTCTTTAAGTAACAAATATTCTAATAATACCAAACAAAAAAGATTAAGAAGTTCTTTAAGTAACAAATATTCTAATAATACCAAACAAAGGCGGAACAAAGTACAGTTCCCAACACTGACAATTTTGAAAAATAGTTTTAATGTACTATTGCCTTTTCATTTATCTGTTTGTTTTTTTTAATTCATGTATTTAACTTGTTTTAACTGTTAATGAGCATCTTATTCTTTTGCTTCGAACACCCCTTGACGTCAGTTATAAACAACTTGATGAGATGGTGTCATAGATTGCCTCCCCTACTTTCAGTAGTGGTCCAACAGTGGCCAAAACTCAAGAGTATCTAAATGGGTCGTCAAAGATGTCTACCTTCGCACAAGATTACTCTTGGCAGAGATGTAGATAGAAGGGTAATGACGCTTCTACCTTACGGGACCATCACAATATCATTCAGAAGTCATGAACAATGCTGCTTAGCGCGGAACATTTGTTAACTTATATCTGTCCGTCACCTTTTGTGAAGGATTTAAGCAATGGTTTTTAGCCCGTTCAAGCCCCCAGCTGAGTTAATTCAGAGAATTTCCTCTTATACTGGTATAGCTCTGTTTAGACGTAAATATGTGTCTAGATGTATATATGTATATTAAATATTCAGGCTCATACCTTTGCTTTCATACATGTAATAACTGAATAAACAACTATTGTTTAGTTTTAAAACAACAGGTAACAAATTTAATAATCAATAAGTATTAACAGTTAAAAATAAATGAAATGATGGTGAATTTTATATTGGAATCTAATTTTCTCTTCATGGAGATTTAGGGTGAGGATATAGTTCAGAAAATTATGTTCGGTTGCTGATGCCTTTATATAAGCACTTAACTGATATAAGGGGGTCCAGTAGCCATTTTTTCGTCAGTTCTTCGGTGGTGAGGGCTCTTATCTACACAACTTGTCCAATTTAGGCGGTTGGTCTTGATTCCATGCGTTTCACTCACGACTAGCTTCGTTCACGAACGTTTTAGACAAAATAGAAAAACAAATGCCTCTGCTAAGTACATTTATGGGCTGCCAATTAACAGGCGCATTCTCGCTGTCCACCCACCAATGTTTATCTCTCAGAAGAACTAAATTCCCGAGTACACAGTGCAGCTAAGGGAAGATGATTAAAAATCACCAATATTCTTCAAGATATTAAACTTGGAAAATGTGTCTGGACGGCGCGAATAATGAGTTGCCTGTGTTACAATTAACAAAGTGCATATATCTCACAAAATATTATACACTTTAGGCACATGTGATGTAATCATCAGTCATCACTGCTCCCTTAGGAGTCTGGGGTCACCTCTGCTGTCGGTTTTCCGCACGACTAGCCAGAAGCAATCACCAGCGTTTGATGTAGTGGTTTACGAATATACTTGTTTCATATGTTGAGGTTGCCAGCCTCATATATAACCACTTAGCAAGAAGCAGGTCACATTCACATTTGTAAAATAATTGTTACACTTACCACAAAGTTTTGGGAATACACAATCTCCTCGCACAGGTTAGAATGGACACGAGCAATTTAGGTTAAATGCTCTCGAATCACTTGGTTTGGACATTTTGAATCCCTTTTATGACGGGTGAATCTGCGAAACTCTAGGTCTGGGATAGTTTCTCTTACAACGGGTGATCCAATTCCTTAGGTATCAAGTCCTAATATTTAAAGTCCTGATCCGTTAAGTTTTCAGAGTTTGTATTTCAACATGCGGTTTGCTCTTAAGTTTTCAGAGTTGCCCAAATACTCGATTTGTCATTTATAAGTATGGAATTCTAGGTCCGATCCTTCTTGCTCTGGCTTTTTGGGAGTTGCTCGTTTGAAGTTGCGAAGCTGTCTGTGTTCTGTGTCTCTGATTTCGCAAGATTATGTCTCTCATTCTCATTTCAAAACACAGATGGTACTTCCGCCGAAATTTCAAGTAAAATTCATTGTTTATTCCGGCTCTTACTTCAATCCAATCGTAAGCCCTTTTGCACTATGTGGGTAGAGGTGTTTAAATTCATAATCTCCCCCGCGTGTTTAAAATATTACATTTAATATTCCAACGCGTGACCTCTTTCAAATCATGCGGTAGTATTTCCGCTACTCACAACAAATCTGAGAAACTATTTGATGTCCAGATGCTACCTTCAAATTGTGACTTGCCAGACATATTACCCGAGACAATCTTACACAGGATGGTCCTGTGAAACGATTATCTCATTATCGTCTGTGATCGTGCGTTCTCCAGACAGTCAAACAAAAGGATCGCCGGCCGCTCAGACAAACAATATGGTTTCCTCAGACATACGGACCGCAACCCAGGTGTTAATTGTCTGATTGTCGCTGGCCCTGGAAATGAGTTACGTCACAGTCTGTCTTCACGTTTGCCGTCTGTATCAAAAGGTGGCGAGCCGGCTTTTAATGATAAGAATATCGCTTGCTGACTGGTTCAATAAACGAGGAATTATCACGAGTCACTTGGCGTAACGTAAACAGTCTGGGAGTGGTCACATAAAGAATGTAAGGCGTAAAATATGCCAAATAATACAAATAATAAGATGATCGGCGAGGAAAATGAAAAAAAAAGAGATGATACTGCCGGAGGGGCTGAAGGTGTGAGAGAGCACAAAATATATGCACAAACCGTTCTGTGACAGATGGTCAGCCTCAGGTTGCCAGTATCTGCATAGAGCAGGGTTCGGGGAACAGGGGTAAATTACCCCAACTGGGGTATAAATGAAAATTTTGAGGGTAATGAAGGCTTAAAAAAAAAACAAATAACAGTATTGTGAGGTCATCGAACTTATTAATTGTTTCGCACCGCGCCCCCTCAATTTTAATAAATCAACAATAAATTCCTACTTTTTTCAAAATTAATTCCCCTTGATAATTTAGTCACATGGCCTTATCAAAGACGCCATTTTGGCTAGTCCTTAGGAACGTAAGTTATGATCTCGACTCCCGACTAGAAGCACGCTAGCTCAGTCGGTCACCAATATTTATTCAAAGGTACGTGGCTTGATTTTTGGTGGTGATGTAACTTGATGACACTACATATGTCAGTAGCAATTCGCAGCTGATAGTGTATGTTCTATACAGGGGTTCTGATGCAATTGAAAAAAAATGTTGGTCTGTTCTCCTCTTCAGTTGAGAGCTCGTGGAATTAATTTCTTTAACAAGGTTGATGTATACTTCAAAACTCCAAGTGTTGATTTAAAGTGGGAAGACTGTATTGGTGTGTCTGTTAATGGAGCTCCAGCTATGTTGGGTCATATTAGTGGTTTTTCGGCTTTGGGCAAAAAAGCAGAATCCAAAAAATGAAGTTACCCACTGCATGATCCATCGCCAGGCATTGCTTGTGAAGCAGTTCGAACCTGAACTGGAAGCTGTCATGAAGGATGTAATCAAGATTGTCAATGCTGTCAAAGTGCATGCACTAAACACGCGGCTATTTCGTGATTTATGTGAGGATGGGTGAGCTGAATATTTAGGCCTCCTTTTTCATACAGAAAAGAGGTGGCTATCACGTGGAAATGTTCTGAATCGAGTGTGAGCTCTCAGATCTGAACTGAAAATCTTTCTGATGGATAAAAAACATGCCCTTGCAGATAAGTTGAGAACATCCACTTGGCTTGCACATCTCGGATATTTAGCTGACATGTGAATTCATTGAACAAGGAATGGCAAGGGAAAAACATTAACATCTTTTTAGCTAGAGAAAATACTTCAGCATTTCGATCAAAGCTTCTGTACTGGAACCAGAAAGTGGAACAAACCAAGATAACCGCCTTTCCAAAGCTAGCAGAGTTTTTGGAAGATTGTGAAGATCTCAGTCTTTGTGACATCAAGGAGTCAATTACAAGGCATCTGACGAAACTCAAAAAGCGGTTCTCTGATTACTTTCCAGAGCTTGATTCAAATACTGTCAGTTGGGTGGTAAATCCCTTCAACTGTCAACTTGCTGATGTGCCTGAAGAGCCTGAAGGATTGGCAGAAGCACTTCTTGAACTTTGCTCCAACAGTGAAGCACGCATGGAATTTCAGAACACGACAGATCTATCATCTTTTTGGATTTCAAAACACTGCGAAGGCTTTTAAAATTGCACACGTAGAAGCGACAAAAATGCTGATGCCTTTTGCAACAACCTGCCTTTGTAAACAAGGTTTTTCTACCCTTATGAACTTGAAAACAAAGAACAGAAATCAGTTGGACCCTGAAGACACCATCCAAGTTGCTCTGACATCAAAAAGCCCTGATATGGATGTTGTTTTATCAAATATGGAAGAGCACCATTTTTCCAAAATCTGAAGTGGAGATATTTTGAACGAAATTGTTCAGTTCTTCAATCTTTCTTTATTAATTTTGTATGTGTGCTATTCTTATGACAGCATGTGTGGCTTTTTAAGTCTTTTATTAATTCTTGACTTTGAGAGCAGTTTATTCTTCATTTTAAGAGCAATTAGCTTGTTTTTGTTTACTTTGAAGTCTGGGTGGTAATATCATTTAACACAAATAGATTTTGGGTAATACCCAAAAAAGTTGCCCGACCCCAGGCATAGAGCTTCTCTTGGACTGGTACTTGTGATGGTCATTTGGGGGCTCTCTGTTCCTCGTATGTATTACACTTCTACAGTCATTTTATCAGTGCCAGAGTAACATACATCAGAGATTGCAAACGTCAGTTTACTGAACAGATGTGTGACCGTGTGGCCAGAAGGATGCAATTTTAGACTGGGTAATTAATTTACGATCTTGTCTACGGTGTATATTTGTGCTCATGCTGGCATTCTCACACGGAAATGGGCGATTTAAACGAAACACACCTTTGCCATCCGTGAAGTAGACAAACGTTTGAGACGCAGAAGATGTAATGAGAGACGGCCCTTGGTTTTAGACATCTCGGCGCTGTCTGACACCAGAGAAACACACCTTGGGTCTGCACAAAACCGTGAGGTGTGACCAGTGGGCGGAACTTGAATTGTGGACGTCTAGGAAGATAATCTTTACTAAGATATGATCTCATGTTATCAAAACTGAGCATAGGACTCCTGATTTGCTCCCTAGAGGGATGGGCGGAGCTTTGCCTGACATTTTGCGTGGCTATCATGTGGTACAGGAGTGGATATGTAGATTTAAACTGAAACAGTGAGAGAGTCGAAGCAGAGTTGAAAAGAAGCCAGATTGTCCTCATGTGCGGTATGCATCCTCGGTACGATACACGAGTGAGGTAGAGAATTTGATTCGCATATGTTGCGTCTGTGCTTAGAGAACTAACGATATAGAGAGAGTCCAGCAGTCTGTGCTGGGTTATATGGTGTTACGTAGAGAATACCTAAATATCTAGGTTATAAGTTGTTGCTTAAGAATTGCCTTCAAAGTAAGCTTGTGGACAACATTGTCTTCTGTATGATTCATGTGCTACCTGATAGGGTTTCATTAATAAAAGTGGGACCCCTGTCATCAGGAGAGTTTTTCTGTGACTGCGGAACGTGTGTGAAAGTAGGCCAGAAAGAATGACGACAACACTACACACGAATTCTTATTCTCCGTCACACATCGTCCTCGCACTGTCACAGATGGTATCTCAGTCTGCTGTGACCTGTGCGGAATCTGAATATGAATAATTGTTCCCTTCTATTGCGATATTGACAGGATTCGTTTATACTGTGGTCGGAATGCTCTGATCCCCACTTATTTATGTATTTGCTGTTAATTTATCTCTTGGCCTCTTCATATGATGGGCTTGTCGTGAAACATTCTAAATCCACATATATAAATTAAAAGGTAACTGTAAAGCCTAACACATAAATTCAATAAAAGGAAAGAGAAATGGTAAAAGTACAGTGCTGTCACAATGGCGTACAAAAAATCCCCTTGTTTTATGCTTCGTCTGCATATTTTTACGCTTTCACGTTGATAGTAAAGCCTACTGCATCACTACACGCTTTCTTCAATAAAACGTGTACTGCATTTCTAAGAAAACCTTGAGCTAGGCACCCTGCGTAATGACCTAAATTAATACTTCCATTAATTTCATTTTATACACGGCGTGATGAAAAGACAGATGAACTTAGGATAGAGAGAAGGGAGGGCTGAAAGCAGGAACGCATGCAACACTAAACACGCGTCTCGCGATATACAATTAATGCCACCCTCCCCAAGCGAAAGGCCAGAAGCAATACTTTTTTTCAGATAGACAGTGATAAAAAACACTACCCATACGAGAGTTAGGTTTAAAAACTTGAAAAATGCTTATTGGGAAACATGACATTATACTGGTTTACGTTTGAAAGCCTGACAGTACCCAGACACCACGTCGTATCGAAGTGAACAGGAGGTAGAAGAAAATGCACATTTTGAACGCAACCACCTAGCTCCCTTAAATTTATATAATTGGGTTCCTTAGGACTTGCTGACAAAGAATATGTTAAACGTTACGCAAATAGTCTAGGAATTAACAAATTATAGCCAAAATAAAATGGTGGTGCTGTCAGACAACACCAAAATCAGAATTGCGCAGTGGCAGGTTTTGAAACCACCATTGTACGGGAAATAGGCCAACATGTTACCTCCTATTTGATTGGATAGAAATAAATGTAAGGCTAAACACGATTAGTCGGACTATAAATACTATTTTTTGTTGTTAAGGGAGACGGAAGGAAGGGTACTTTTTTTCAAACGCTTGGGTAGACATGGCCCGATTGGTTAGACCCGCCAATATAGTCAATTAGGAGCGTCAGGTCAGTGCCACACTTTAAAATAAACTTACTAAGAAACAGTGCGTTGAGAGCCAGATCATATTTTTCTAAATAAAAGTCTGGGACAGAGGCAGATCGGAATTTGTGCCATAACTTGTGCCATTATTCATCGCCAGTCAACGTATCTGTGTATTATTTCCATGAATTGTGGTAAGCTTGATATATTCGATATCTTTTTAATGAAAATTGAATGTAAATTGATAATTTATGTCTGTATATGTGTGTGGTTCAGTAGCCAACATGAGGCAAAGCCTAAATATTGCTCCAACCTGAACAGGAGGTGTCGGAGAAAAGTAAAACTGCATGGAATTGCCAAACAGTACACTGACACCTATCTTATTGACTAGAAGGAACTAATGCTGGAATTGCAGAGGCGTAGTAACCATTAGGGAGGAGTATACTGGTGTAAATTGTTTCAGATGAAGATAGCAGTTGGCCTACCGCTCTGAACTCAGTGTTTGTTCTGTATTGTGTTCAGTGTAGAAATAGATTATAAATTAGATCTGAAGTAGGAGGTACAACCTTCTTGTTTCAGGGACTGTGGTCCTAGTTATTGAAGCAGCCCTTGGTCTGAGTTTTGCTGAAATCCAGAGGCTGACAGCATACTCCTTGGTCCAGATAGCGACCAGTGAGGTGTCTCTAGAACACAGGAAGCAATCGAGCAGAGGTGTCTTTTCCTGCCGCCATCACGAAAGTTAAGCTTCTGTGGCCAGAGTAGCTCAACATTATGTGCCCCCTCAAAAATTGACATTTTGTTAACCACAGAGGGACAATTAATGGGTTCAAATGACAGGAACTGTGAAAGTTTCCCAATACTATTTCCCCGATAATCAAAAACTTGAAGTCATGATGAAAAACAACAACCAAGCTTGAACACAACCAGTATTACCTCATATTACTACTGCACAAATTACACACATAGAATAATAATAATAAACTATGTCAATACAAAGTTCATATATATAAACTGTGTAAATAATACTTGTAATTACATTTGATTGTGATTCCTGGTTCACTGTGTAGTTGAATCAGGATATCCATTATTGACAAGAATTAATACATATATTTTTTTAAACTTAATCAACTGACTCATTTAAGATAGTCTTATAGAGTGTTATATGTGTGTGAGTGTCACAGTGTTGTAAAGTGTTGTAGAATAAATTAAATTGTTTATCTGTCTGTTGTTGTTGTGACTTACACTTCATCATTTTCATAACCCTAGACATTTAACGTAGTCATCACACTATTCCAGAATAATTCTGACTGAGGTAAAAATGTGGTAGCAAGTAAGGTCTTCTGTAAATACACCACACTTATTAGATACAGATACCTTCACAGCTGATCTCAGTCAGTACACTAAGTCCCCTATAAATATTTATAACATCCCACTTTACCACAGGGCTTATATCGGTTTTGATTAGTCCGCCACATTCCCATGCCAGTCTTTCAACCTCTTCACTCTCACGGACACTACGTTGAGATAGATCCCCTGTAGCACAGCTCATTTGAACTGCCACATAGTTTTCAAATTGTTTCTCTAAAGACATTTGGATCTTAGTTTCTTTGATTCCTGAGTGCTTTCATGACTAAAAGTACATCTTTGAAAAACATTACTTGTCTCTCGGTACTTTCCTCTACAATTAATATTTCTGCTACAGTACATTTGCCTCTGCTATGAAATTGCCAGAAAATTGCAATATTGTTAATGACAGTTCTTTTTCTTTGCACTGCTGCTTAGTATCAGAATGATTTCTCTACCGCCTTGCTCAGTTGCATTAGGTGCAGATCCGTTTGCGTATTCCTGGATTTAACAACAGCAAATACTATATTACTTTGGGCCCTGTTGTCTCTCCTGTCTTACAGTACGCATGCCGTTTTCCATTTCTGTCAAAGGGCATTGACTCCATGCCTACTTTTATGATTATCATAGCAACGTTTTACAGTACTTCATGCCTCCTGTTATGATTCTCATAGCAACGTTTTACGTCGGTCAGCTTTATCAAAGTTTGATTTGGATTGGTTTTCCATGCTGCAATGCCATATTCTAGGACTTCTTTGTCTGCGTTTGCTCTCATATAACCATATATGTTTTTGTCATAAAGCTGGTCGTTTGTCTCAGGCTTCTCTTTTTGCCATGGTGATTCTAGCTCAAATAGATAGTTCAGGGTCACGCTGTCAGTTTGCTTCTCTGGGGGAACAGAATTCTTGGAGGACGTTTTGAGCGGTTTTTTTTTTTTTTTTTTTTTTTTTTTTTTGTGCCTTCCTCACATGGATAGGTCGGCTTGTCTGACTTTTAATTCATTGAATATATAACGTGTGAGAATGCAGTGGACAGATCTCGATCTGAATACAATCGCTTGATCTTTTCATGCTAGGTGTAGTATCCTTCTGTTACGTCTGACTCCGAGTCTTCTCTGCGTCATTTTTCTGATCTTTTATGTCCAGTGTGCTATATTCTGTTCTGATGTACCAACGAGTTCTTCTGCCATTCTAAGCCTTTCTCGCAGCTGATGTTTTCTTTGTAAGCATTTTCCACTTCAATCTGCGATTAAAAGTAATGCCTAGTTAGTTTAGAGTGTTCTTCCAGGCGTATATTTTTGTCTTTTATCACAATTTCTGTGGTTTGTTTGAAAGGGAAAACACTGCGTATGTTGGTATTTTTTACCCTCTCAATTATCTTGACCAGCCATGTTCAGAACCACTCCTCTAACGATGACAGATCCTGCTGTACCCGAACGTTTGCTGTAGTGACAAAGCCTTCAAAGCTATATCTTCTAGCGAACGTGAAGTGATATGATATTTTTTGTGATTTCATATGTTACATCATTACTTATATACGGAACTGTGTGGGCTGTAGGTCTCCGTGTGTTTATTCTTATGTAAAGCATCTTTAGTTACATGACCTATGTAGGTGGTACGATCTCCAATATATCTGTATTTTCTAAATCCTGCTTGTTGAAGGACTACCATTTGTTTTTCCTCTAAATTCTAAATAAAACATCATCATCATAATTTGCTATCACGCTCCTTTTGGCGCATTTGACGATACGGTTGTGCGATCTCAAGTCCACTCCGGCAGGAATGCATTACATTCCCATGCGAGTGATATTTTCTTATTTTTCTCTCCCCTGTCATTATTATGTAGCATATTTTATGCATCATTATTTACTCTCTATGCTGAATCTAGTGTTGGAATGTCTCTAACACTCCACTCCACTACGGAAGTATTTGCTATGGAACTGTCTTTATCTTGTTTACCATCCCAGACGTTTTCACGTTCCGCCAGGTAATTAGACTGGCCAGCCGATTATACGTTATCACATAATCCGGCTGACCCCTTTGAACGTGACCGTCCAACATTTGACCACAGCTGGCCAGCGACTATCCCTATGTTTGCACAAGACGGGAGATAATGAGGTAATCGCTTCCGATGTACGTTCTGTATCGAGATTACAGATAAATATGTCTGGAAACTCAAGATTGCAGACGATAGCATCGGGGCAGTATCAGTGTACAACATTTGTTTGTGAAGATAGCGCAAGATGCCGGCGGAAGTCTGACGCAACGATATGAAGAGGTCACGCGTGGATATTAAATTTAATATTTTGAACCACGTGAGGGTATTTTTTTAATTTGAAACACCCCTACCCACGTAGTGCTGAACGAGATTCGATTGGATTGGTTGATTTGAGAGGCCGGAATGTACAATGTATCTCATTGGAAAATTAGGCGGAACCACAGCTGGAATTTGAACTGAGGATTGTGAGATAAAATGTAGTGAAAAAAGTCAGTACACACTGCAGCGCAAACGTCAGACTAGCGACTCCTAAAAGCCAGAAAGAAAAAGGAGACATTGGACTTAGAAATTCCACAACTCTAAGTAACAGATCGAGTATTGGTAACTTAGGAATTTACAAGTAAACCCGCATTTTTAATACACAACTGGAAACTTAGGAATTTTACCACAAGTCATAGAGGAATTAAACAAAAGTTGTCACAGGACAGGAATTTGTGGAACACCCGCCGTCAGAGGAATTAACTCTAATTTCCAGACCTAAGTGATTTCAAAGCATCTAATACAGAGCTGTGTCCAGTCTAAATCTGTGCAAGGAGATTGTGTATTCCCAAAATTTTGGGGTAAGTGTAAACAGCTTATTTACTAATGTAAACTGTACAGGTTTCTTGTTAAGTGGTTATATATGAGGCTGGAAACCTCAATATATGAAAACAGTAAATGCATGAACCACAACTGCTAGAGCTGGTGATTGTTTCTGACGAGTCGTGCGGAAAACCCGACAGCAGAGGTGACCCCAGACTCTGACTGGAGCAGTGATGATGCGTTCTCGAGAATTAAATTATTCTGAGAGTTTAACATTGGTGGGCGGATAACGGGAACGTAAGCCTGTTAGAGTGCTCCGAACAAATGTACTTAGCAGAGGGCATTTGTTTTTCTATTTTTTTTAAAGTTCGTGGTTACAAGATATCAGACGATGTGTGGTACTAACGCCGCTAGTGTGAGAGAAAAGCATCCACCCTAACCGCCTACAGTGGAAGAGAGTGTGGAGAAGGCTTTTGTCATCACAGAATTGATGAACCACAGCTGCAGGAGTCAGCTAGAGTTAAGTTTCTTGTAAAATAGGCAAAAGCAACAGACTTTTCATAAATCCTCACGTATGTGTCCGTGACGAAAACTTTTATCTAAATTTCACCAATCTTTCCATTTTTATTTTAACTGTTAAAGACTAATTCATTATTAAAATTGTTACATGTTGTTTTAACACTAAACAATCATAGTCGCTTCAGTTTTTTATTTGTATAAAAAAGCAAATGTATGAGCCAGAATATTTTATATATATATATATATATATATATATATATATATATATATATATATATATATATATATATATATATATATATATATATATATATATATATATATATATATATATATATATAGACATATAGACATATATTTACCTCTAAACAGAGCTATTACATATAAGAGGGATTTCGTTGGATTACACCAACTGGGAGCTTGAACGGGCTAAACCAATGCTTAAATCCTTCACAAAAGGCGACGGACCAGATATAATGCGTTAACAATTGTTCAGCCCAATGCAACATTGTTCGTGACTTCTGGAAATATCTTGTGAAAGCTCCCTTAAGGTAGAATTGTCATTAATCTTCTATCTACATCTCTGCCAAGAGTAATCTTGCGCGCAGGTAGTTACCTTGGAAGCCAATATTACAAACTCTTGAGTTTTGGTCACTGTTGGATCACTACTGCAAAGCAGGGAGGCAATCTGTGACAGAGCAAGGGACCACCATTGTAGCAGGCTTTCTTACATGAATCCTGTTCAAAACATTTATGTTCTTGTTGGCGGAATTTTATTTTATGTTACCAAATGTTTTACATGATCAGGTTGCCAGCCCTATGCACAACATCATATTAATTGCCTCTTACGGCATGTTTGAGGAAGAAATGACCTTCTGTGGCACTATCTGTTGTAATGTATTGCTGCTCCTTAGAGATGACGTATTTTTTCTGTTTATTGAGACGTAATTGTGGTCTACACTTTCCAAGTGTTCCATAAGTGCATGGAAGAGATTAACTGTTTGTTCTGATGACTTGTTCCTGTTGATTACGTTTTTGTGTGGCTTTGAGCTCTACCGGATTGGGTAGCCGACCCGACATCCAATCCTGCTTGGTCACCATGTACGACATTGTGACAAAACATGTTCGTTCTCCTTTTCTGGTCTTTACTCCGCTCTGGCAGTGTTACTCGACCATTCCTTCTATTTGCTAATTCTTTCCTTGTTTATTGTTTACGCTTTCATCGTTCACAGTTATCTTATCATATCTTGTCCTACTTCGTCTCTCACCATCCCGGTTTTTCCTGCCCGCTCGATGTGTTTGTTAGATTACGGCGATAATCGTATTGTCGACACTAGATGGAGGAATGAAAGATAAGCTGGGATTGCCTTTGCACAAAATGGTATAAGGCGAAAACCCAGACGTTGTCGGCGAAGTTATATAACAACCTTTGATACGGGGACATAGGTTCCAGATAATTGCCACTAACCATGTTGTCTCAGTTGTTCACAATGGATAACAGATGTTATTTGAAGATAGGTGTCAGTTCGCAAAATTAACGTGCCAAAATTCACGACCGATTTCACTGAAATGTCGGAAGATATCAATCTTGTTAAAGATTAAGACTTACTTACTTAGTAGTTCCCCTTCTACCGTGAGGTGTAGAGGTTTGGAAGAGAGAGCGCCAGACTATCCCATCGGCTGTCTTCCTCCTGGCCTGGCCCCACTCTAGTCCTCGGTCCTTCAAAGATTGTCTAATGTTGTCCTCCCAGCGGACTCTGGGTCGTCCTGGGGGTCTGGATCCTTGGCTCTTTGTCTCCCATGCCTGTCGTGGCAGCCGGTCCTGTCCCATTCTGCAGACATGGCCAAACCATCTTAGTTGGGACTGTTCTACTTGGGTTTGCAGGGGGTGGGATTTAAGGCCTTGACGTATCGTCTGGTTGCGTACCATTTCTCTTCTTGTTACTTCAACCACCTAAGATTAAGACACGGAAAATAATGTAACACTTCCGGCAGATTGAATTTGTCGTAATAATCAACTACTGAAAGTAACATCTTGGAAGAAATTGTCAGCGATAGATCTGAAAGGTTGTGAGTTGTAAATATGACAAATACCCACTGAAGTGGCAAGATCTTATATGGTAATGGAGTTTGAAAATAACAAGTTATCTTATGTTGTCATGTAGTAATGCTTTACAGGAGAGGAGGATAGTGGGGGAATAGACCCCTACCACAATCAGACACTTATTTGCAATTGGTTCGGCATTTGAGATGCTAAGATACACTGCTCCTGATTTGACTTCTCACAGTAGCAACCTGGGTGCGTAGGCAGAACATTTCGTTTATATGGTACAGTATCGTAAGACTACTTCACTGACTTCCAATTGCATCTAGAAGAAATCATAGACAGGCAGGAACGCGGAATATTACGACTTAAATATAGGACAGGCCATAGGACTGGACGTGAATTCTATGACTAGACGAGAGTAACCCCAGAGACATCCATTTGCGCCTTAAGTTCTATGATCTAGCTTTGTGCTCTAAATTAGATACTTAACTCACCTGAAAGAGACAGGATATTAAATCAGTTGCCCTACAATATTCTGACCTTCCTGTGCAAAAGGTCTGGGTTCCCCCGAAAAACTCGGGGTAAATTGTAATATGCACATTTTATAATTTTATTTTTGGATTTTGACATCTATAATTTGCTTGTAGGTGTACAGTTGCATATGAGGCTGGCAACCTCATCACTGCAAATAACTTGACACATGAGCCACCACTGCAAAAGCAAGTGACTGTTTTGTGCCGGTTTCCTCACAAGAAACCAACAGCAGAGTTGGCCTCGTGCTAAATAGAGAGCAGGGAGTGGATGATGATATCATGGTGTATATATTTATTGTACTAATGCTTTAGTAAGTATTATATGTATTTTTATGTACATTTCAATTGTCATCTTCCGCTGTCCAAAAGCACTTTCATCTGACACACTAGGGTTAAAATTAACGCTCAAAGAGGGTACAAATTCTGAAGAAGATGAGGTGGTGGATGGAAGCTGAGGTCGCCTGGTGCTCTTTTCAGGAGACCTAATACTCAAAAGAGGCATTTGTTTCCCTCTTAGTTTGTGGTTCAAGTTGCCAGTAGTCGACGCTAGACACTAACATCAGACGGGTCTTGAACACGCCAGACTACCTTTGTAGTTACCACAGTCTTACTGCATAGTACATGCTACAGCCACCAGATTCGACTATTAAAAAGAAGGACCAGTCCAAAGTACCTGTGGGAACCAACAGCGACTGAAGCAGACGCCAACCGGCACCACACCGGCAGCAAAGTACCATAACAGCGCAGCCAATGAATAATTACAATTTAGTTTTCTAAAAAATATCCCCTACAATCTAGATCGACCAGGAGGAAAATATCAGTGCTTCATTTTTTATAAACAACTCTATTTATTATAATCTTGTTTAAATATAAGTGATTATTAAACCTTTTCATCTGTAACTATAAATCTATAGATTGATTGATCACTACTGAGTGAATTGTATGTTTGCACCAGTATGATTCATATTGTCTTAAATACATAAACATTTAGGAGCCGCTGTAGCGCAGTGGTAAGCGCACTGGCTTCCTAGCTCGGTGGTCCATGGTTCAATCCCCAGTTGAGGTGGGATTTTTTAGACCGCAAACGGCTCCGGGTTTGACCCAGCCTCATGAATTGGGTACCAGGGCAACCTCTGGGAAGGTTAAGTCGGCCGGCGTGATGTTGACCACATCACCCTTAGTGTGCCGATGGTCAAGAAAATATGGGCCTAACACCATATTCTCAATATGCCTCAATGGGCGTGTAACGGGATCCTTTACCTTTTTTACATAAACATTTAGAGATATTAAATTAATAGTTGCTGAATTACCTTCAGCTGGGGCTCAGAAATACGAGTCAATATATTTCCTCACAGAAGTGGCAGGAGAATAATAAGTTCATGATTTCAGTTGTTATGCTTGCTTTCCTTTAACATCCTGTGAGGCTCTCTGACATAGAAGCATCATTCTTCTATTTATATCTCGGCCAAGAGTATTCTGGAGCGACGGTTGGCACCTTTGAAGGCCCTCATTTTTATACTCTACGTTTGGTCATTGTTGGACCACTATTGCAGAGCAGGAGAGGCAATACTGTCACAGACATGCCTGGTAGGTTACAGTGTTGCTATCCTTTGCTCCCCTATCAGGTCCTCGTAACATACAAGCGTCTGTCCTTTACTTGTCATTACAATACATCATGATGCCACGTGTGGCCCCGCGGCTGTATCTGAGGAAACAATCAAAGAATAGGACTACTTTACCCTCGGGCATGTCATAATACGACCCGGATGAGGATATGCATAGGGCTGGCAACCTCAACATGTTAGAAAAATTAATATGGTTAATATGGAAACTATCTGTGCCAGAGTTTGGACTTTATTAGAGGCTCCTTGTAAGGATGTCATCTGCAATGGTGGCTCCGTGCTCCATAAGGAGCAAACAAAAAGAGATGATAATGATGACGAACACTTAATAATGATTGCAATTTCTCAACCGATAAATTAGCAGATTCCTTTATCTATCTTTCTATTTCTCTGGCGTACCAAACACTTTGCCATTTCGGTTTAATAATTATTAATTTATTTTGATTTTAATCTCATTTAATCATGTTGGTTTATTTTTATTAGGATCAAACCGTCCTTTATGTAAAATTATTTCTACCTCATTCCGGCAGCTCATTCTGCCAGTCCGACCCACACTGTCCCCGGGGTGTGGACAACACTGTCGCCCGGGGGTGTGGACAACACTGTTTAAAAACGATGTTCGTCGAGACACATACAGTTCATGAAATTGGAACTAACCGAGGTAATGAGAATGAGGTAGAAACATGGACAATGAACAAACAATTAGAAGAAAGAATTGAGGCCCTTGAGATGTGGATTTATAGAAAAATACGGCACTTCTCACGGAAAGAGAAGAAAACAAATAAAGAGGTTCTACAAAATTAGGAATGAAAAGAGAATTAATGGAAGAGATCAAAGTTAGCTAAAATGTTTTGGCCATATTAAAAGACATAACACCTTACTGAAGAAGGCGGAGTTAAGGGCAAATTTGCAAGAGGAAGACAGCGCTATAAGTGGGAAGATAACATCAATAGATGGACAATAAAGAGTTAATCAGAGTGCACCATCAAGACAAGAGACGTTGGAGATGCATTGCAGCCGTCCTTCGATGTGAAGATGGCACGTGATGGTGATAAGGTAATGATTACATATAGGGCATACGTTGGCTGGCAGTGTATAATTACTAACATACTGTATAAGTAGAGAGGCCGATTGGCTAAGCGGTAAGCGCTTGCCTTTCAGCGGAAAATTTACCGGATTCCGGGATCAAAGCTTGGTAACGTCACGCTCATGTATACCTAGCTGTAATTTGGTTCGTGACTCTGCTCTTTAGTTATAGAAGGCAAAGGCACCGAGACAGGGAACTGGTCACCTACCTCATAAAGCTGGACCTAGTTGTCGTGGAATATTCTAATCCACATATATAAATTATCAAGTAAATATAAAGCCTAATAAATACATATAATGAAGAAAGGAAGAAGAATGGTAAAGAACAGTGCTGTCATAATGACAGTACTCGAAATCCCCTTTGTTTTATGCTTCGTCTGCAAATTGTAACGCTTTCACGTTGATAGTAAAAGCCTACTATATTATTACCCGCTTTCTTCAATGAAACGTGTGCTGTATTTCTTGGAAAAACATTGAGATACCAAGCTGATCAATGACCTAATTTAAATATTTCATTCATTCCATTTTATACACGGCGTAACTAAAGTCAGATGGACTAAAGGATAGAGAGAAGGGAGAGGCATAAAGCCGAACACGTGCAACACAAAACACGCGTCGCGCGATACACAATTACTACTATCACGCGTGTAAGGCCACATGCACTAACTTTTTCAGACGGACAGTGATAAATTCACTACCCTTCCCAGAGTTAGGTTTTAAAAAACCTGGGAAACGCTTATTAGAAAAGATAACATTATATGGGTTTACGTTTGAAAACATTACAGTACCCAGACAGCACATCTTCGAAACAGGAGGTAGAAGAAATTGCATATTTTGAACGCAGCCACTTAGCTCTATTAAATATATATATTTGGGTTCCTTAGGGTTTGCTGACAAAGAATATGTACAACGTTATGCAAATAGTCTAGGAATTAACAAGTTATAGCCAAAATAAAATGATGGTGCTGTCAGACAACACCCAAAATCAGAATCGCTCAGTGGTAGATTTTTTTTACACCACCATTGTACGGGAAATGGGCCACAAGTTACATTTGAACTGATTGGCTGGAATGATATGTAAGGCTAAACACGATTAGTCGGGCTATAAATACTATCTTTGGTTGTTAGGGGAGACGTGGGAAGTTAAAATTTTTTTCAAACACTTGTCGAAACGTGGCTCCATTGGCTAGACTCGCTGATATACTCACTTAGGAGCGTTAGTTCGAGACCACTAGTCAAATAAGCTTGATAAAGCAACAGTGCGTTGAAGCCAGCTCATATTTTTGCTAAATAAAAGCCTGGAACATAAGCAGATGGGAATTTGTGCCAGTAGTTGTGCCAGAATTCATTGCTAATCAACGTATCTGTGTTTGTTTCCATGAATTGTGGGACCGTGGTCTTGATGGTATTGAGCAGCACCTGGTCAGAGCTTTGCTGAATCCAGAGTCGGACAGCATACTCCTTGGTCCATTTAGCTATCAGTGAGGTGTCTCCAGAGCCCAGGGGAGAAATCGAGCAGAGGAGTCTTTTCCTGCCGCCATCACACAAGATAAGCTGATGTGGCCAGCTGAGCTCAAAATTATGTACCCCAGCTTAAAATGACCTTGTAAAAATAACATTAAGAGGGGAATTAAATTGTTTTAATATCAGGAACTGAGAACATCTCCAATACTAGTCCCCATAAAGACAAACTATTGAAGTCATGATGACAAATACCAACAGAGCTTGAACAAAACAAAACCAGTATTACCTCATATTACTACTACACAACTGACACACATAGGATACTTTTAATAATATATGTCATTACCATATTCATATTGATAAATTCTGTACATATAACTTGTAAGTAAAATTGATTGTGATTCCTGGTTCCCTTTGTATTTGAATCAGGACACATATTCATTCATAACAGCAATGAATACATATTGTTATTTGAAAAGTTATCAGTGACTCCTTTAAGATATCCTTTAGAGTGTTATATGTATGTGAGTGTCACAGTGTTGTCAAGTGTGGTGGAATAAATTAAATTGTTTATCTGTCTGTTGTTGTTATGACTTACACTTCATCATACACATACCCTAGACATACAACGTAGTCATCACACTATTCCAGAATAATTCTGACTGAGGTATACATATGTGGCAGCAAGCAAGGTTATATATAATACACTACTCTTATTAGATATATATACCTTCACAGCTGATCTCAGTCAGTACACTAAGTCCCCTATAAATATTTATAACATCTCACTTCACCACATATATTGGGGTCTCGCTCTTGGGATTTTGAATCTTTCCCTATTAAAAATATTGGGGGTAATTCACTTCAGGGAATATAAGAATTAAAAGGTATCCTTGGGTGGAATTAAATAAGGTTGAGCTCACGGTGCCTGTGTTGTCCATTAGATATATATTTAGAGATTAAATTGTTGGTTAGACATTGTATAAACTTACCTGATAGACAATGGCGGACCTGGCCAAGTTTCGATCTGCTGCTGTTCAGACTGCAAAGGAGTTAGGATTAGATGGGCAAGTTATGGTTGCCTATGTCACTACGGAATGTGACAAATTTATTGAACGCGAAGAAAGAAGGTTTGAAGCCGAAAGAAAGTTAGAGGCTGAAAGGGAAATTAAGAAGTTACAATTTGAGGCTGAGGCTGAGACTAAGAGGTTGCAGATTGAGGCTGAGGCTAAGAAATTGGAGGCAGAAGAAAGAAAATTAGCTGCAGAAAGGGAAGCAGAAGAAGCAGAAGAAGAAGATTGACTGCAGAGAGGGAAGCAGAAAAGGAGGAGAAGAGATTACAAAGGGAACATGAGTTACGACTAAGGGAGTTTGAGTTTCAGGGCCATGCTCCTGAAAATGGTGCCAGTCCCTTTGCCTCTGATGCCACTGCTAGCCAAGGAGCCTCAACCTCAGCTATGAATTTTCATTTAGATCATTTTGTTGAGAAAGACGATGATATAGAGAGCTACCTAAATAGGTATGAACTATTAGCTACCACGTATGGGTTAGAGAGAGAAAGGTGGAGCTTAAAGTTATCTCAAGGACTTCGTGGGGCAGCTTATGAAGTTTTTGCAAAAATGAGCAGAGGTGATCAGGAAAATTATGACATGCTAAAGCAGGCTCTTTTGTTAAGATATGAAAAGAATGCAGAATTCTATAGGAAAAAATTTAGGAATGCTAAACTACTGTCAGGTGAAACCTATCACCAGTTCTCTGCACGAATAGAGACATACTTGGAGAAATGGACTTCTCTGGGGAAAACCCAAGATCTTAAGGAAATGGTCCTTATAGAGCAATTAAGAGAGTCCATGGCTCCAGACCTGAGAAAGTTTCTCATGGAACAAGGTGCAGAGAGGCTGGGTGAGTTGCTAAATGTTGCTGAAAGGTATCAAGCAGCTCAAGCAGAGGTAACAGGTAATAAAAAGAAACAAGTGGATAACTTTAGGGCACCACAGAACTTTAATAAATTTGATCCTAGGGATCAAAATAAAGGTAAGCACCAATTTGATAGGCCACGGTATGAAAATAAAAAAAATTCCCACAATTCGATGAAAGGAAATATGATGAAAGAAAATCTTTCAACCAAGGAAAAAGGTGGTGTAAGAATTGTCAGATGGACAATCATGACACTGACCGTTGCAGAAGGAAACCTGTGTATATGGCAACCCTTCAGGTCAGGTCGACCTCAAGACAGGAGGAGGATATTATGTTAGATACCACTCCAGAAGAGATGAGGAAGGCACAGGCTGGGGATAAAACACTCAAGCCTTGTTTCAGAAAATTGTCAACTTGTCATACAACTCCAGGCAAGGGAGATTTTTACATGAAAAACAAGTTGATGTATAGGAAGACTGGAGCTAGATCCAAAGGTCAGGGACAGCTGGTACTTCCTAAAAGATATAGGGCAGACTTAATAAGGAGCCTACATGTGAAACCAGATGGGGACCATGAGAAGATAGGTACCATCATTCAAAGGGTGGCTCACAATTATTATTGGCCCAAAGCAAGATGGGACATTGAGAATTTTGTAGAAAGGTGTAGCATAGCACATGAGGGAACACCCACAAGTGGGAACATGGATCAGGACCTGGACACGCCATGGGGCAAAATTAGGCCTGATAATAAAAAGAAAATCAGATTTGATAAAGTGGACCAAATGGAATGGGAAGCCCCTTTTCACGGACAAGCTTCACTTAACTGTTTTACAATGGCCACTATGCGGAGAGTGCAAAAAGATGTCTTACCCCAGGATAAGCCGAAAATCCCTCAATCGGACTTAAACAAACTGGAGGAAGAGGATGTAGAGAGGAAATCTCTCATCAAGAATTTTAAGTGGGGAGAAAGCCCCAAAAGAAAAATTGGTAGCGGTCGTTTTTGTGAATGATAATTCTGGGAGGAAAAATCATCACTATAAAGCTTCGAGTGGAAGAGACCATACCGGTGCATGGACAAATAGGTCCACACAATTAAAGGTCCATATGTAGCTTTGTTAAGAACGTGGACTGATGAAAAGGCAGAGGAAAACATTACATCTTCATACCAATATGTGAATGAGCTGACCACTCGTTTTTAAAAAAACTGGCTGGAAACTTGCCAATGAAAATTTGAAACAAGCCAGGAAGAAACATGCTGCCTATTATAACAGGAAGGCGAAAGACAGAAATTTGGCTGTGGGAGAGAAAGTACTGCTTCTTTTGCCCGGGAGTCAGAATAAGTTACAAATTGGATGGCAGGGTCCATATACAGTTTTAGAGAAGGTGTCTAGAACAAATTATAAGATAGATAAGAAGGGGAAAGAAAAAATCTATCATGTGAATCTCCTGAAGAAATATTTGGAAAGAGAACATCAGGAAGAGACACACACTTGTTGACCTTGTCCATCGCCATGGAGATGAAAAAGGAACCACTTTCATCATTTGAATATCCATTACACCCCTGTGAGACAGCAGCACAGGTGAAAATCAGTACACATTTAACGAAAACTCAGAAAGAGAGAGAGTGCAACAGGTTCTAAATAATCATGCAGAGGTGTTAACAGACCGACCAGGGCATACAAACCTATTGGAATATGATATGAAACTGATAGACCCCACACCTGTCTGTATGAAACCATATTCGATTCCGTTTGCTAAGGAGAAAGCTTTGAAGGAAGAGATAGACTATCTGTTGAAGGAAGGAATTATTTCGCACAGTGAATCTTCGTATAGTTCCGGTGTTGTACTCTTAAGGAAGCCCTCTGGAGAACATAGACTCTGTATAGATTACAGGAGACTGAATGCTATTACAGAAGGACAGGTGGATCCATTGCCGGATACAAATCAGCTGTTTGCCAGACTAAATAAAGCTAAATATTTCTCAAAAGTGGATCTGAGTAAAGGATATTATCAGATTCCAGTAAAGCCTGAGGTTAGACCATACCTAGCTTTTAGTACCTCAGAAGGACACTATGAGTTTAATAGATTGCCATTTGGATTGAAGAATGCGCCTAGTGTCTTCTCTAGAATGATGAGAAAATTATTGGACCCTCTGAATAATCCATGTATAACAAATTTCATGGATGATATCCTGATAGCAACAGAAACATTTGAGGAACACATTGACTCTCTGAACATGCTGTTTAATCGACTTAGGGAGGCAAATTTAACAGCCCGACCAACCAAATGTTGCGTTGGATGTAAAGAATTGGAATTTTTGGGACACACACAGTTTATCAGGGAAACATGACCCCTGACCCAAAGAATTTAGAGAAACTACAGAAAGCCCCGAGACCACAAACCAAGAAGGACGTGAGATCCTTTGTCTCATTATGTGGTTTCTACCAGAAGTATATCAAAAACTTTAATTCCATATGTGCACCGTTAACTGATTTGACACGTAAAGGACATCCAGATCGCATTACATGGACACCACAATGTGAAATGACTTACCAAGAATTGAAGGAAAAGCTCACAAGTAAACCCATTTTGAAATTACCTGACTTAAGTCAAGAATTCATAGTAAGGACGGATGCAAGTAATATTGGGTTAGGTGCAACTCTACTACAGAAATCAGATGCATGGATGGGGAATTAAGCCCAGTGGCATATGCTAGCAGAAAATTGAATAAAGCTGAAATCAATTACTCAACTAGCGAAAAAGAATGTCTTGCAGTAATATGGGCAATAAAGAAATTCAATATTTATCTGTATGGGAAGGCCTTTAAGTTGCAAACAGACCACAAACCTTTATCGTTTCTAGCACAGGCTAGGCATGAGAACTCCAGGTTACTCCGATGGTCTTTACTTTTGGCTCCATATAATTTTAGCATTGAGTATATATCTGGAAAAACAAATTTGGGAGCGGATTTTTAAAGCCGCCATCCGTGTGATGAGAATCACCGTAAACCCCAGAAATAATAATAAATTTCTCTATGTGTATATAGAATAAAGGACTGACATATAATGTCTGTTTTAAGAGGGGAGATGTCGTGGAATATTCTAATCCACATATATAAATTATCAAGGTAAATATAAAGCCTAACAAATAAATTCTAATAAAGAAAAGAGCAATGGTAAAGAACAGTGCTGTCACAATGACAGTACTCGAAATCCCCTTTGTTTTATGCTTCGTCTGCAAATTGTAACGCTTTCACGTTGATAGTAAAAGCCTACTATATTATTACCCGCTTTCTTCAATGAAACGTGTGCTGTATTTCTTGGAAAAACATTGAGATACCAAGCTGATCAATGACCTAATTTAAATATTTCATTCATTCCATTTTATACACGGCGTAACTAAAGACAGATGGACTAAAGGATAGAGAGAAGGGAGAGGCATAAAGCCGAACACGTGCAACACAAAACACGCGTCGCGCGATACACAATTACTACTATCACGCGTGTAAGGCCACATGCACTAACTTTTTTTCAGACGGACAGTGATAAATTCACTACCCTTCCCAGAGTTAGGTTTTAAAAAACCTGGGAAACGCTTATTAGAAAAGATAACATTATATGGGTTTACGTTTGAAAACATTACAGTACCCAGACAGCACATCTTCGAAACAGGAGGTAGAAGAAATTGCATATTTTGAACGCAGCCACTTAGCTCTATTAAATATATATATTTGGGTTCCTTAGGGTTTGCTGACAAAGAATATGTACAACGTTATGCAAATAGTCTAGGAATTAACAAGTTATAGCCAAAATAAAATGATGGTGCTGTCAGACAACACCCAAAATCAGAATCGCTCAGTGGTAGATTTTTTTACACCACCATTGTACGGGAAATGGGCCACAAGTTACATTTGAACTGATTGGCTGGAATGATATGTAAGGCTAAACACGATTAGTCGGGCTATAAATACTATCTTTGGTTGTTAGGGGAAGTTAAAATTTTTTCAAACACTTGTCGAAACGTGGCTCCATTGGCCAGACTCGCTGATATACTCACTTAGGAGCGTTAGTTCGAGACCACTAGTCAAATAAGCTTGATAAAGCAACAGTGCGTTGAAGCCAGCTCATATTTTTGCTAAATAAAAGCCTGGAACATAAGCAGATGGGAATTTGTGCCAGTAGTTGTGCCAGAATTCATTGCTAATCAACGTATCTGTGTTTGTTTCCATGAATTGTGGGACCGTGGTCTTGATGGTATTGAGCAGCACCTGGTCAGAGCTTTGCTGAATCCAGAGTCGGACAGCATACTCCTTGGTCCATTTAGCTATCAGTGAGGTGTCTCCAGAGCCCAGGGGAGAAATCGAGCAGAGGAGTCTTTTCCTGCCGCCCTCACACAAGATAAGCTGATGTGGCCAGCTGAGCTCAAAATTATGTACCCCAGCTTAAAATGACCTTGTAAAAATAACATTAAGAGGGGAATTAAATTGTTTTAATATCAGGAACTGAGAACATCTCCAATACTAGTCCCCATAAAGACAAACTATTGAAGTCATGATGACAAATACCAACAGAGCTTGAACAAAACAAAACCAGTATTACCTCATATTACTACTACACAACTGACACACATAGGATACTTTTTAATAATATATGTCATTACCATATTCATATTGATAAATTCTGTACATATAACTTGTAAGTAAAATTGATTGTGATTCCTGGTTCCCTTTGTATTTGAATCAGGACACATATTCATTCATAACAGCAATGAATACATATTGTTATTTGAAAAGTTATCAGTGACTCCTTTAAGATATCCTTTAGAGTGTTATATGTATGTGAGTGTCACAGTGTTGTCAAGTGTGGTGGAATAAATTAAATTGTTTATCTGTCTGTTGTTGTTATGACTTACACTTCATCATACACATACCCTAGACATACAACGTAGTCATCACACTATTCCAGAATAATTCTGACTGAGGTATACATATGTGGCAGCAAGCAAGGTTATATATAATACACTACTCTTATTAGATATATATACCTTCACAGCTGATCTCAGTCAGTACACTAAGTCCCCTATAAATATTTATAACATCTTACTTCACCACACTAGTATAGTGAAGTCTCTAATACTTTACTCCCCGATGGCAGTATCTGCTATCGAACTATATTTACATTGGCTGGCAGTGTATAATTACTAACGTACTGTATAACGCATTTAGTATACAAACTAGCTGTACATTGCCCTACAATTCCGTCAGGGAACAATGATTTCCGTCGTCATACTGCCAGATTTTCTAGTCTTCCACTAAAACCTGTAATGGTCTGTGTTCAGAACCCACACGCTCCGAACAAAAATACCACGTGCCCCCCCCCCCCCCCCCCCCCCGTTTCCTCTCTGTACCCCAGCATAAGCAGTTTCTTTCATTCAACGGAAGCGGGAAAGAAATGAACTTGACCCTCGAAAACTGGTGGGTGACACACATAAAGAAAGAAATGAGCAGCCCGTATGTTTGCCGGGAATTTTCCCAGCGACTGGTCTGCAAATACTCTTATGAAAAACGAGTCAACAGAATGTCGGTGGCGGTTGTGTATGCTAGCGCCACCTACACAATGTGTTACTTGATCAATTTCTGGTTACAAGTTCACTTGTTTTCTCTGGTTGACGCTGTCCCACCGGAGTGTATTTATTTCTTCTCTGTCTGGTTTTTAAGGGAGCGATCTCGCTCAATGTTTTCAAATATGTACAAACACTGACAGAACTACAATTGGGCGAGTTAATTTTGGAATGCTAACAGCCAGAATAAAATCGGTGGAACATTTAGTTCCTCTTCTCTTCAATTATTTTCTTGTTCTATTGGGGTTTTCTTTGTGAGACTAAAATACTTGCTGTTTCCTTGATTAGACATGTATTCTTTTCTCGTTCATTTCTTGTAAACTTTTTTTTAAACAAAAAAGTCCATTAAAAAATGCCGCTGTGGGTTCAAACGTTGTTTGCGGAACTGATGGAAAGAACCAGAGAAGTGCCGGAGGGAAAAAAAGATGAGAAGAACACACTGGAGATGGATAGGATACATATTAAGGGAACCTGTTGATAGCATTACAAGGCAGTCGTTGTTCTTTAATCCCAAGGGTAAGACAGGCAATGGGAGACTGAACTGACACGGAGAAGAGAGAAGAAGACATAAATTAAAGAGATTAAGACACGGATACACCTTGAGATGTCACAGGACGGAAAAAGTTGACATAAATTGGTTGAAGGTCTATGCTCCTTGGGAAGCTGAAGATTTATGAAGAAATTAAATCGTTATCTTATTAGTAAAAAAAAAACACGTTTGTCAACATGTATTTTATATAGTTCTGATATTGATTGTACCAGCATAAAAGCAACACTTATGACTACTTTCAGTCATTCCCATTTTCTGTTTAATAAGTAATATATTTCTGAATTATTACACAGTTAAACTAGCCCGTCACTGGAGGTAACCTACTCCAGTCATAACTGACTATGGGGATGATGCACCCTCGACATGATAGCCCTCAGCTGAGTTTTGTCTAGTGTTCTTTACGAGTTCATACGATAAAGTGTTAGGACATTTCTTCCACGGCCCCACAGTCTTCATTTACACATACGAAGTTCCCGGCAATCGCTATTAATATTACGCGATTGTTTCTTCTTCTTCTTCTTCTTCTTCTTCTTCTTCTTCTTCTTCTTCTTCTTCTTCTTCTTCTTCTTCAAACACTTTCAGACGTCGACATTAATAAGTTTTGACGTTTAAGAATACATTTTAGTTGAACTTTGCCGCAATGGTAGACAGACACAGAACTCGTGGATATAATTCCACATTGAAATAAACATAAACAATACGAAGCACATAAATTCTGCATTTAATTAACAACAATACACACATGATATTACATATGACACAGTTCAGATTTTGAAAGTCAAAGCGAGTCGTCGAAGCCTATATTATTTCATAATTATTTTGAGGAACTCTGTCCGAGGCTGATTTTCTCGCCTACGAGGACCATACGAAAGACAGATGGGATGCATTTGTCTAAACGTCGGCATGCCATTATGAAACTACCGAATCTTAAAAGCTCGAAAGTCCTCGACAACAAAACAAAATTCCCAGTCACTCTGTTTTGTTGCCGCAGTCACCAAGACCTTTACGTGCTTCTACAAAAGGATATCAGACACTGAAAATGGCGTAAAGTTTTTTCCTTTTTTTTTTTTCAACATCAGTTTGGAACTGTCTAATCTGTCCTTGTTTCTTTTTTCAGATTTTTTTTTTCTTTCGGTTTAAATCTTTGTATCTATGGCTTTTGGTGTGAACATCTGCATTGAAGGATAACTTGGCTGACTGGTAGAATTCTCTCTGTGATATCGACCTTTTCAGACAAAAGCGAACACAGAAACAAACAAATAAAAAAAGCAATGATACAGCACGAAGAAACACCCACTATTCTAACACAAATTATTCAGATTCTGCCTATGTAAACAGCTGGGTGAAGAAACATGTCCAATGCACTGTCGTGAATCAATGACATTTCGCTTTATGAAGGCAACTGTAGCATCTTCCTACGGGAAGAGAAAATAAACAATACTCTGTTACACATACGCGCACGCACAAACACCCACACAAGAAAACATGACACAATATTCACTGAGCTGAGTTGAGTCATATCAGTTACATGGCATCATCATCATTTGAAATGTCTTTAGAAATATCTTTACAGTTTGGGGAAGATTTAGTCGAATGACATAGATACACCAGAAGTTAAATGCTATGGTTCAGGCGCAGATGCTGTAAGTGTACCTGTAGAGTGTAGAGGTTTTATTGGAAGTCAGTTTCTGAACAAAGTTGTTTGTATTTTGGTCTTTCTTTTATAAGCATTTTTTGAATTATATAAAGAGACTTGTGAAGGTATGTGTCAAAACTTATCTGTTTTATTCCACAAATCAGTTCTTCTGCAAGGCTTATAATAATAACGATAATAATCAAACTCCATAGTTCTCGCCGTTTGCACGTCGGTCACATCTAAGGGATGCAACTGTGGTTGAAAGTTGACATTAATTGCATTGTTTATCTTATATGTACTCTCCCGAAAATATTAACACTCAACGAAGAAAAATTAGGTGAATTGTGCAACACAAAATGAGTGATAGTGATATATGAATACAATGTAACTTTTTGATTATAGAACCAAGTGTCATTCCGGAAACGGATTTAACTCATCATATTGTTAAAAATAACCTTAAAATGTAAGTTTTTGATTGTTTCTTCAAGACAAAATTTTAATTTAAAGTATTGCGGACTTATTGTTGGAGCTACTCGCTGGAAATGAAATGGTTTATTGGAGCATAGATACCATGATTTCTGATGATCCCAACGACGCAGTTGATTTCCCAACTGAGTTCCTTAACGAGCAGTGCCCATCAGGAATGCCACCGCATTTGCTGAAATTAAAGGTTGCTGCATGTATCATGCTACTGCGAAATCTGAACGCAAAAAACGGACTATTGAATGGCACGTGTTTGGTCATAAAAGTCTTACATCGGAATTCCATTGATGCAGAAATTATCACTGGCTGTAATAAGGGAGAACGAGTCTTAATTCCTCGCATTGACTTAGAACCAAGCGAGCGCAGTTTGTCATTTAGGATGTGACGTCGTCGATTCCCGGTGATTTTAGCATTTGCAATGGCGATCAATAAGATACAAGGACAATCTTTTGATCACGTAGGAGTTTTCCTTCCTGAACCTGTTTTCGGACACAGCCAGCTCTATGTCGACCTCACCCGAGGAAAAAAATCATGAAAACTTGAAAGTTTTTGTTAAAAACACTTTTTATCAGGGAACATTCTTTGAAACAAATCCACGCACTTTCACAAAAAATGTTTTTATCAAATAACGTTTATATTGAATTATAAAATATTTTTAAAATATATTAGTTTTTTAATTTACTTCCGTCATTATTGACGGGTTATTGCTAGTAATAATAATAATAGCCCTTTCAGTCATAACTGACTATTGCATGAATTATAATTCATTCATTTTTTATTTTTTTGCCACCCAAAGGTTTTTTTTTTTTTTTTTGCAGGTCTTTTTGAAATTATGACTATGGGTATATGTGAACAGGCCGGTGAAAAAACATTAACATCACGCATATACAAGCCGTCACCATCGACTCATTTAAACACTGTCGCACATCATTGACGCCTTCATATACACAGCAGGAGCTTGATGAATTACTGGTATATATATATATATATGTGTGTGTGTGTGTGTGTGTGACAGTGCAATGACGATGTGTGAAGAAGAATAAGAATTCGTGTGTAATGTTGTTGGGCACAATGGGCTAATCACCTGTTTGCCAAGTCACATCGATTACATGTCCGCCCATGGGCCTTGTGCACTTGGGTACCCTCTACACCTCGTTTCACGGGGTAGAAGAGGTTCCGATTATGAGATGAGATGAGTGTAATGTTGTCGTCACTCTCTCTGGCCTACTTTCACACACGTTCCGCAGTCACAGAAAAACTCTCTTGATGACAGGGGTCCCACTTTTATTAATGAAACCCTATCAGGTAGCACATGAATCATACAGAAAACAATGTTGTCCACAAGTTTACTTTTTGTAGGTAATTCCTATACAACACCATTTAACCAAGCTATGTAGGTGTTCTCTACGTAACACCATATAATAACCCAGCACAGACTGCTGGACTCTGAAATAAAATGAAACAAAATAAACTAGCATCGTACTAATGGACAAACATCATCTACGTTATAATACATACATGTGTGTGTAAATATGCAAGTACATGCACTTAAATGACCATGTGTGTGTGTGTGTGTGTGTTCATGCAGGTCTGCGTATATGTGTAATCATACAATAAACATATCTCAGTCTACAATAATCCCTTCATACTCCTACTAAATACTAACTACACCATCACGCGAGAGAAAACGTAAATGACACACTTCTATCCATGTTGAAATATTATACACAACTCACTGGTCTAAATGACCACATTTGATCAGTATCTTAGAGGCCTAGCTGCTCTAAAGAACAAGCAGATATAAATATATATATATACTCTATACTTCCAGCTCTATACTAAACGTAATAGACATACGCTACTCACGGAGTCAGAGGGTACGCTAATCGTCCTCTCACAAAAATAACTGATATAAAATTAACCACACTTACGGCTCACAAGAATGCAATTTAACTATTACTTAACACTACACAAATAATAATAATAATGGTACTAAGTACACACTTGTATACAGTGCAATGCGACACTAGAATTCCTCTAATAAAATCACTTAGTACTTTACACGTTTAACACACAGTCTCACTGTTGAAAATAGCGATGAGATATACGTGAAATTACACTTAAATACACATAAATCGCCAGTCAGCTTCTATCAAGCTATAGATAGACAAACGCTACAAAGCTTTAACTTCTAAACCTGAAAGTCTAATATTACTAAATCTAAAGTATTATAAAAATGTACTGATATGCAAGTATACCTCTATGTCGTTAGTTCTCCAAGCACAGACGCAACTATGCAAAAGCCCAAACCTCAGTTGGTTATCGTACGAGGTCGCGTTTTGCACAAGAACGATCTGGCTACTTCTCAGCTCTCTGACTGAAGCCTCTCACTGTTTCAGTTTAAATCTTCCTCTCCACCCCTGTACCACATGATAGCCGCCACGTCAAAATGTCAGGGAAAGCTCCCCCCCCCCCCCCCCCCCCATCCCTCTAGGGAGCAAATCAGGAGTCCTATGCTCAGTATGGATGACATGAGATCACATCTTAGTCAAGAGCATCTTCCTAATAGACACAACTCAAGGTCCGCCCCCTAATGGGCTGTTACATCCCACGATATCTCTTGCCTGGAGTCACACCTCATGGTTTCGTGCTCAACAAGGTGTTTTACTCTGGTGTCAGACAGCGCCAGGATGTCTAACAACCGATGGTTGTCTCACACGTCTGTCTTCTTCTCGGATGGCGAAGGTGTGTTTCGTTTAAATCGCCCATTACCGGGTGAGAATGCCAACATGAGCACAAATTCATACCGTAGACTAGATCGATAACTAATTAATCAGTCTAAAATTACACCTTTCTGGCCACACAGTCATATATATATATATACACACACATATTAGCTGTAAGTACTCGGCGTTGCTCCGGTTTTTTCTTAGTAACAGTTTATGAATCTTCTGAATATGTAACAATCAAATTGATATTTTGACACATTTATGCTCTTTATTTTTTAAATTCACATAAGTTACAATAACTTTTCCATTTAAACAACACACTCCAGTTGATTCAGTTTTAAATTTCATTGCTCCGCGATATTCACATATTGTATCCATATATTTTGGAACTGTGTGTGTGTGTGTATGTGTGTATGTGTGTGTGTGTGTGTGTGCGTGCGCGCGTGCGCGCGCGCGTGCGTGCGTGCGTGCGTGTGTGTGTGTGTGCGCGCTATAAACTAATTTACGCATTGAAAAAAACAAAAAAACAATAGCAGACACAAAAATAAAGTATCGGATGCATTCAACGTTCATAATGCTTCCTTTTATTTAAGTTTAGATTTCACAAATTGTATCCATTTTGGGTAAAACCTGTAATCGAAATTGGGATTGTAACTAAATACTACCAATTTCAGATCAGAGTGTTTCATTGTCACTAAACTTGTACTGTGGAATTACGCAGCATTATTAGCGTTAGCGCTGTGAAAACGCAAAATATATTTAGATTTTCATTCAAACTAAAAGTGTACAGTTATTAATGTAAACCGTATTCATTTTTATTATTGATAAAGTAACTTACGCATTAAAAAAAAAAACACACACACAGATAAATAAAGTAACGGAGGCATTCGAAATTCTATGTGTAATGTTTCCTTGTATTAAAGTGTTGATCTATATATATTTTTAAAAATAAAATTTTGCTTCGTTTTATTGAGCCACGAAACCTCAGAGGTTTATGGAAGTTTCCGTACAGCCCTGTCTCGACTAGTGCGTGTTTTTATAACGCCAACTGGCTTTAATGGGACCTACTTTGCGCGTCCCATTTGGCTAAGCGGTTAGAGTGTTTGTTTCTCACGCCGAAGGTACCGGATTCCATTGTCGTAATCATTTACCTAGAAACAGGTCGTTGGTTATATTAGTGCGCATGCCCAACCATAAAAGACCTTACGGTCTGGGTATATTCTCCATTCATAGTGGATTTTTTTTTTTACTAATTTATTTTTTCATTTTGGTGTTAACTACTTTTCTGTGTAGCATGCCTCTTTCAACCAATTACCATATACATGGAACTGTTGGTTATATCACATGGATCTATATTTTTAGAAATAAAATTTTGCCTCGTTTTGGCGAGGCACTTTCAGTTCAACCTAGACACAGCTTTCGCTGGTTGTTAGGGCGCATGTCCAAAAATAAAGGATCTTGTGATCTGGATTGTGTACAGTCGACAAGTGTGTCTTTTTTATGTTATTCAGTATCTTCTAAAACTATGAACAAGTACCTAAACTATGAGAAACCACCTTACATTTTATATACAAAGTAATGATAATTTTAATGTTACATAAAAAGGTGTATTTAGACTTTCAATTATATATATATACGCACACAATTTTGTAAAAATTTATTTATTTATGTAACTTTAAAAATGAGTTTCCCTCCTTTTTTTATAATCTGGAACAATTTTAAGCAGATTAAATAAACAATTAATGCTTGTAAACACCTGTTTTACTAAATAAAGTGAAAATTACACATATTTGTCAGTGACAACCAAGAAGCTGATTCTTGTTGCAGGCAAGCTGTTCAAACCTTCCAGTGCTGACGGAAGAAAATAAGCAGTAATTCTACCAGTAGTGAAAAAAATCGAGCCAGAAAGCCAATTAAACAACTACCACGTAGTGAAATAAGGGTAGCAACTGTCCATACTTTCCGACTCCGATATGTGTACAGTCCAAATGTTGGCTTAGCCATGCAGAGCCAATAATCGAACCCATTGCTTCTTCTTCTTGGTGGTTCGCTCAATTTGAGAGGAAAATACGTTGTGTCGTAGTTTGCAGCCTGGCTGCGATATCTGGGCCCTTTGGCCCGGCACATCCGATTTCAGCAAGCAGTTTTTTTTTTTCAGGTTTGCTGTCCTTAGCCATTGACTGTCCCCAGCCTACCTGCAAAGTTTTCCTTCTCTTAGATAAACTGTCATCCAAGGCTTACGAGCTTCATCTACCTGGAATTTAACCCAATTTTCTACCGAAAACCCGCGACGTTCATTAACATCCATCCATGCGGCCATAGTTTTGTGTCTCAAACACTGGTTTGAGAACCTCTGATCTAACCAAACCCATACGGTAACGTTATAGAGCTTACGGTTTCATTGACGAATTTAGGAGAAAAGATGATGCTTGTGAATCGTAAATTATTACAAGAAGGATAAGAAATAGAAGGTTTGAAATGACTGGTTTCGCTAAAACGTTATTTCCTGTAGCGAGGCGATGCGATTGTCTGGGTGGACCTGGCTCAAATCCGCAAAGAGCCAATTACTTCTCTCTTTTGTATATTGTCTTGTGTTTTCTTCCTTTCCTCACTCGGCAATAATATGCCTATCATTTCTGTGTTTATTTACAGCATGGAGATACAACCAACAAGAAAGAATTCATTAATATTGTGCCTTTGGCAAGCAGGAACAAAAGAAGACATGTTCTAACGTAACGTTATGATGTTTTTTTTTCTGCGTATCTGTGCTTCTTCCCCCCCCCCCCCCCCCCCTCTTTTTTTTGTTATGTAGTGTAACAACTATATGTGTACCTGAAAGACAGCTTTTGTTTAATTAGTTTTTTTTTTTTAAAGGGTAATGGTAGTCTCATAGCAGATACTGCCTATGGGGAGTGAACTGTTAGAGATGTCACTATACTAGGAACTGCTTTATGAGATTTGATTACAAGTTCCCTTTCTCGCTGGCTTCGCCTTCTCCAACTTACGAGAAGAGTCAGGTACCCATTTACAGCTGGGTAAATTTGCGCGAGACGCCACCAAGTTTCGATCCCGGAATCCGGTAGCTTCGGCGTGAAAAACAAACACTCTAACCGCTTAGCCAAATGGGACGCGCAAAGAAGGTCCCATTAAAGCCAGTTGGCGTTATGAAAACACGCACTAGTCGAGACAGGGCTGTACGGAAACTTTCATAAACCTCTGATGAACGTTGGACATCTGTGCGAGGCGGCTGTCTTTTTGTCTTTTTTACTTGGATCTCAAGCACTCAGTGACAACATAATGCCCGTTTATGAATTGACCGGTTCCCGACGCTGTTATCATCTTTAAGAAAGCGAATTGTGCGGATGTGTTAGCAACGTCCTGGTGCTAGGGAATCTTTTCATTCCAGCGACAAGAAGTTAGATCGCCGAAGACGACCAAACCACAGACCACCCAACTGCGTGGTGATGTGACTCGACCCATCCAAACATTTGTGGGTCTCAGTATCTTGACATTTAATTTATTATTGGGGGGGTTGTTAAATAAATTGAGTTTTATCTGGAGATTAGCTTTAGAGGGCAGACAAATATTTGAAAATTGCATGTAAGACATATTTAACAATTAACTGTTAACGTTTTTCGTTTTATAGAGATTTTGCCTCGTTTTGGAGAGGCGCGTCTCGTTCAGCCTAGATATTCGATCCGTCGGTTATATTAGCGTTCATGCAGTGGCGAACTTATAGTATTTGGCACCCAGGGCGGATCCTATCTTTTGCAACTCCACTCACCCAATAAATAAATGTACTTGCTAGTATATTTTTAAAAGTAAGTAGCCTTCTATCATAATAGTGCTCGATGGCACCCACACTTGGGCGCATGTCCAAATATAAAAAGGCATGTGGTCTTTGAAAAGCTTAGCCGCACACAAGAACAGAATCTGTGGAAATTAATTAACGACTTGGGCAAGAAATTTTAATTTATTAGCAAACTGAAACTTTATAAAGAATCAGTTGTTGTGGAAATTATTGCAAATTTCCCTTTCAACTTTCCTTACTGTATGGCTTAAATATCATTTGTACATCCTCCGTTCGTTTTAAAGAAAATCTTTCATCGAAACGTTTCAGTATACTAACAAAGTACTCTTGCACGGTAGGCTAGAGAAAATCCGTTCAGGCGTCTGCTTAATACCATTCACGGCAAATAAAAATCACTCAATCAAAAGTACTAAAAAATGAGAAATGTAAATACCTAGAGGTCTGTTAGACAACAATAACAAAGAAAGAAAGGAACACTACCTAATGCTTTCTGCGTAATTATTAAACAAATTATTAGGCAGCAGTTTTTGTTCTTATAAGACATTTTGACAAAATAGTCAACGAAACTAAAATATAACCGTTGTCTCCGTTGTTTCAGACCAGGGCGGTCGTTTTGTTAAGTGCGCAGTGATTTATACCCTGTCAGCTCTCCGTGAGCGCTGCATCATCTTCTCACCTCTTCAACTGTGCCCTTTCAAGAAGTTCTCCAGACTCCTCTAGCTAGTACACAATTTGTACTAAGGATCAAATTAAGCGTGAACGCCTTCAGAAAAGCCAAAAGCCGGGAAATAAGAGACGGATTACTTGCTTCATTTCACCCGTCCCTACCAACTTTGTGTTTTGAGTGTTCGCGTCTTCATAGACTTGAATTTTGCGACATTCATAGACTTGAAGGCTTGTATTTTGCGACATTCTGAACTTGATGGTGTTAATTTTGCGGCATGCATGAGCTTTCATAATTCTTCAGGTCAACAATGGCCGCAAAAATTACATTTAATTTGGCAAGACAAGGTTAATCGGATTAGACATTGTTTTCGTAAAAACTGATGCTTCAAGCTTCTCAGATTCGCTGAAATTAGTTTACTGTATGTTATGGTTTCCAGCAACGATTTTTAACGCGAAAATGAACTCGGAAAAGAGCTTATAATAGGGATTTATTTGTGCTCACAGTGGGAGTTATTTCAAGGGGAACAAATATCGTGCTAACGTCTGAAAATAATTAACAAGAAACTAGAAGACAAGTTGGAGGCAGAGGCGTACTTTAAGTATTTGGCACTGGGGTGGATCCTACCTTTGGCACGCCCCACCCAAATAAAGAAACACACTTCCAAGTATATTTTTTATAGTGCTATCAAAAAGTGGCCGATGGCACCCCCCTTCTGGCTGTCACCCGGGGCGGACCACCCCCCTCGCCCCCCCCCCCCCCCCGAGTACGCCACTAGTTGGAGTGTTCTTCTTCTTCGTACATTCTCAGACGTCAGCGTCCGAACAGTAAGATTTTGTCTAAGTGGAATCTTTCTTCTTTTCTTCTTGGTTTTCTATTTTTGCAGCTTATGGAGCATGAAACCACGACTGTAGCTGGTTAGCTTGCACGAAGCCTGCATCGATGTACTTAAGTACACTTGCTGGGTTAGTTCCGGTAACAATTAGTTTTAAATCTTCTTTTTCTTTTTCTGCGTTCGTCCTGAAAAGGACGTTTGTTACGTTGCGTCACCGTTTATAGCAAATCTGCGATACTTGCGCCTTTCGGCCCGACACATCCGTTTTCAGCATGGCATTTTTGGGACCGGGTTTGCCTTCCCTCTTCGATCCCTACTCTCTCGGCCAGACTGCAGTGATGCAGCCTGTTTCCAGGACCACCACTTGGAGGTGGAGTAGGGTCTTGGTCAGATCTGGTTCGCTGAACCTGACGCAAGCAGTCAAGCTATGAGTCGCTGACTAAATTCATCTCGTTTGCTGCGGCTTTGGTCCAAATTTGTTTTAAATGATGAGGTTCCACAACCTCATATTAATCGATTTGTACGACATTCCTGAGGGTCTAGTAGTCCTATTCTTTATCTGTCTACTCCCACATGTCTGGGAACTACATCTGTCTACTCCCAGATGTCCGGGAACTACATCTGTCTACTCCCAGATGTCCGGGAACTACATCTGTCTACTCCCAGATGTCCGTGAACTACATCTGTCTACTCCCAGATGTCCGGGAACTACATCTGTCTACTCCCAGATGTCCGGGAACTACATCTGTCTACTCCCAGATGTCCGGGAACTACATCTGTCTACTCCCAGATGTCTGGGAACTACGTCTGTCTACTCCCAGATGTCCGGGAACTACATCTGTCTATTCCCAGATGTCAGGGAACTACATTTGTCTACTCCCAGATGTCCGGGAACTAAATATGTCTACTCCCAGATGTCATGGAACTACATCTGTCTACTCCCATATGTCAGGGAACTAAATCTGTCTACTCCCAGATGTCAGGGAACTACACGGTGAAAGGGGAATCTACCTAGTTTTAAATAAAATAAAATCATATAAATCATGGTGACACTGTGATCCAAATGTAGAAGTGTTTCCCAAAATGTTTCAGGTCACCGCCCCCTTTGCCCCCAGAGCACAGTATAAACCTGATCAGTGAATCTTTAAAGTATCTCTACCCTGTATTTTTATCAAGAAAAATGGGTCTAATTTTTGAAAATTCATAAAAAATCACTCGGACAGTTTATAAAGATGAAACTAGAAGGAAGTCTTGAGAATGCTGTGATCTATGTGCAAGCCAAATTCCAATGTCCTATCTTTGCAAATAAAGTGTGCATCTTGACACAAAAAAGTTTCTATTTTTAGTAACAATATGCAAATTAGGACCCAATATAATTATTTTCCAATGATTCAGCATTTTTTATTAGATGCTTTGATGTCCTAAACATGCCCAAAAAAATTGGAGCTTGTAAAGTCAAAAATAAGAAAAATATAATTTTAGGCGGAACCTCCCCTTAAGCAAGAGGTCTCTATCACTCAATACCACTGTCTCAAGAGGAATTATGCCACTGAACAAAGTGATACTTCTGCGCAGTGCTGATAACAGTTGTTAGTGCAGGAATTCATTCTTTATTCTAGCTTTGGTCAGCACATTTGTTCTGTATTGGTTGATTGATTGATTGACTAAGCGGTCAGAATTCACTCTATTCTGTTACTTACTGTTTGCTGTTGTAGTCTTTACTGTAGTAGACTATTCTATTTAGCATTGGAGGACGGACGAGGGTATGACATCTTAAACAGAGTCCGAGTATGGCTGGGAAGTAGATCTAAGATACTTGATTATATCTCTCTTCTCTCCAGAAGTCATACCTCTCTCCATATTTTCATTAATGACTGAAATTTTCTCTATTTTCACATTACTCATTCATATTCTGTATAAACTCAAACATTCTCTATTTCCATACTCGCGACACTATGGGAGCGAATCGTTACTATCCTCTCTGCCTACTTGGCACCACAAAAATAGTGCTTCGTAGGCAGAGGTCTAGCACGATCTCTCTACGTAACGCGGATATGTACCTAAGGACGACCCCGAATAATTATAGACGCAATCACTACTGCAATTTCCCTATTTAACAGTTAAGGCCAGATTACACAAGACAAAGACCTTAATACTGTGTCTAGTAAATGATAGAAGAATGAGAATAGTAAAGGACAGAGGGTATGTTTGGTATGTATTCGAGAACAGCCGAGTGCAGAAGATGTTAGTGTGCGTGTATGTATGTACGTATGTATATGCGGGTATGAATTTATATACGTGAATAAAAGGCTAATGATTGTTCTATCCTAAAACTTTTGCTGAAATCGTTTCATTAATTTTGTAAAAATTCTAGAATTAACTTCCTTAATGTTTTCACAAATATAAATGATGATTGTATTACTCATGATGATTATAAAAGTGGCAGCAGAGACAATAAAATAACTAAAGAACAACCGTTGACGAGCAACGGTTTGAACCAGACACTTTTCCAACATCAAAGCTGGAGACCAACAAAACAATGAGTTACAGGAACGAAATTCGTTTACCATCTGGATTTGTTAGCCATCGCCTTTGGCCCTGACATGAAAACAAGGCAAGCATAAAAGGCCACCCTTTGACAAGTTATGAACATCGTTTATTGCGATCCAGGGCACACATGGACTCTAATATCGCGCCAGCGAAAACGATTGTTCTTGTAATTAATCAGGCCAGGCATCAGGGAGAGATAATTAGTGGACTAATCCCAGCCTGCCATAACTTTTGGAGAAGGAAATCCCTAGTAAAGTCTCGTCTCGTTGTCCCTGGATCTCCTAAACTTTCTCCTGTTTCCACAGTCCAGCCAGAGCCTGGCTCCTTTTGAACGAGCACCTTAGGCTTCTTTCGCTTTGGCACAGATTCTTTTTCTTTCTGGTAACCTATGGCCATCAGTAGCTTTAGTCTCGCCCGGTTTTCCATCAAACGAGGCAATAGCGATTTTTCCCGAGTTTAGCTCTTGTGCAAACAAAATGGCGACCTGCGATAACCAGGGGCATTTTAAAAGTCGCCCTCCCCATTTTTATGCCGAAACGAAAGTTTGACAAAACATTATTTTAGGATGCCGTAGCCTTTATTCTTCTTGAGCTGAATTCATGAATATGAAGCGATTGTTGGCATTTCTGATGGCTTCACTGTAGCTTCAGACAAGATATGATTTCTGTGGTAGTTTATTTCACATTGATCAATCACACTGCCCATCTTAGATACTGGTGTTTTATTGCTTGCCCAACATTACAGAACCTCAGAAAAAACTGATGGAACCTTGTTCCGTTCGTTAAAAAAGGCCGTTTATAGTTAGGATAAAGACTGACCTTTCCGCTGTCCGCGTGGTTCATGGGCTCATTATGGTAGAGAACTGTCGGGGCCTCATCAGCTTTTGTTCTCTCATTCTGGCATCTACTTTTGCTCTCTCATTTTCTAATCTACATTTTAATGTCTTTCTCTCGTCTACACTTCATCTCATTCTATCATCTACTTTTGTTTTGCTATTCATCCTACTTTATTTGTTCTCTAATTCTTTAATCTACTTTTGCTCTGTCGTTTCTCCCTTATAATTTTGTGTATCTCATTCTAACATTTAATTTTTGTTTTGTCGTATTCTCATTTGAGTTTTGTTCTCCTAATCTCAAATCTACTTTTTTATGAGATTTTCTAATATGAATTTTTCATTCTTTCATTTGAATGTTTCATAATCTCATCTACTTTTGTTCCTTTATTATCATATTTATTTTTTCCAGTATCTTCTCTCTCTATCTCTCTCTATTTCTCTCTCTCTCTTACCCTGCGCGGGGGTGTGTGTCTCTTTCTTTCTCTCTCTCTTACTCTGAGTGGATGTGTGTGTGTCTCTCCCTCACTTTCTTTATTTGTTTCCGCTGCGTCTGAAATATTGCTGGTACTGTAACAATCAACATAAATTTAATGTATAATTTAGGTATAAAGACTGATGAAATTTAATTTTAAAACATAAAATTCTCTAGTATATAAATAAATATTTCCCGTAAATATCTTTTCCGCTATATCCAAACAATTGTATTCTCTCATGTTCATTAGAGCCTGAAATGCTAAGAGTGAGTTTAATAAAAGCGTTAGTTTCTTGGGAAGATTGACACAGAGAGTGTCTAGGGCCTTCATTACAGCCATCTTGAGGCATGACTACTGCCTTTATAATCAGATCATTAATGGAAGTCTGAGGGTGAACGAGATGTCAGGAACCTTGAGCTGACACTGCATAAGAGTCATTAATTGAACCAGGCCGAAGCGAGATGTCAGATTGACTGACTGCCTTTTATAAGAGTCATTTAATGTGGAAGTTTTAAGGCCGAACATGATGATGTTGCCAACCCCGTGTGCAGCCTCCTTCATATTAGTCGCCTTGTATGACTTGCCTGATGATGCAGTAGTTCATTCTTTCTTTTTTTTTTTTTTTCCCTCGTCAGAGACTCCGGGGAACTACAGTGTGCCACCTTGATCCTTTAGATGTCTAGGCGAAGGAGCTGACTACTGTTTATAAGAGTCATTACTATGGAAGTCATGAAACCACGAGATGTCAGGAACCTTAGCTGCTACTGCCTTTAGAGTTTAATGGTGCACCTGCGGTCTTGAGCTGACTACTGCTGAAACACCTGAGGGTGAACGAGATGTCAGGAACCTTGAGCTGACTACAGTACAGCAATGTGGAAGTCGGAGGCGAAACGAGATGTTTCAGGAACCTCTGACTACTGCCTTTATATGAGTCATTAATGTGGAAGTCTGATGTCAGGAACCTTGTGACTACTGCCTTTATAGAGTCTGAAGTCTGAAGGCGAACGAGATGTCAGGAACCTTGAGCTGACTACTGCCTTTATAAGAGTCATTAATGTGGAAGTCTGAAGGCGAACGAGATGTCAGGAACCTTGAGCTGACTACTGCCTTTATAAGAGTCATTAATGTGGAAGTCTGAAGGCGAACGAGATGTCAGGAACCTTGAGCTGACTACTGCCTTTATAAGAGTCATTAATGTGGAAGTCTGAAGGTTGTCAGGAAGAGTCTGACTAATGCCTTTAAGTTAATGAGGAAGTCTGAAGGCGAACGAGATGTCAGGAACCTTGAGCTGACTACTGCCTTTATAAGAGTCATTAATGTGGAAGTCTGAGGCAGGAACCTTGAGGGACGAGAAGATGTCAGGAACCTAGATGTCAGGTAACCTTGAGCTGACTACTGCCTTTATAAGAGTCATTAATGTGGAAGTCTGAGGCGAACTTGTCAGGAACCTTGAGCTGACTACTCCTTTATAAGAGTCATTAATGGAGATGATGAAGTCTGAGTCATTAATGTGGAAAGTGAACGAGATGTCAGGAACCTTGAGCTGACTACTGCCTTTTGATTAAGAGTCTGATTAATGTCAGGAACCTTGAGCTGGACTAACTCTGATAAGGAGTCATTAATGAACAGAGATGTCAGGAACCTTGAGCTGACTACTCTACTGCCTTTATATAAGAGTCAGAGAAAGAGGATTAATGGGATTCTAGTTTCTTCTTGGCAAGTTCGAGGGATGAACGAGATGTGCAGTTTGTTTGAAGCAAAGAGAAGAAAGGAGAGGGTACAGAGATATAAAGAGACAAAATGAATTAAAATAGCGATAGTCTGGAGCAATGTTGACAAAATGTTGGTACGAGTATATTTGCAAAGCTTTTGACGCCACAAATAATTACTTTTTTCCAAAGTCTTTGTATGATCGTTTTTCGTATGTATGATCATTATTTGACTGAAATGCATGTTATATATATTTTATGGTCAAAGGGACAGAACCCGATATATCGATACTGCTATTTTTTATGAGTTTACCTCCTCTTGTATAGAGACACGTTCGGTCTATAATGTCTTGAACGAAGCGTGACCATATCTCCTTATTTGGTAGTATCAGTCAACTGTTGTAGATGTTTGAAACCTTTCTTAACGCTTCTGTTCATGTCCATAAAAGGCGCGACTGTGTAAGACTTTTATCTCGAATGTTCTTAGAATCGTCTTATTGTGAACAGCGACTCAGAGATTGTCACTCTGCGCATGTCTCGACTTGGTTGTCGTTTGTTGTTCCGCCCAGGTCGGGAGTGGAGAAATGGACTGATTAGCGAGCGGACGCGACTGCGTCTTGTGATTCTCTGAGGGAAATACATTGTCTTTGTGAGTTAGTTAGCTAACTAGACTATTTCCCCGTATTATTCAAGCCTGCCTGGAGGCATATGTTCATGGTTGATTTTCCGAAATAAGGTAATTCCTCTTGTATCGAACTTTAGGCTATCATCTAGAGGTTCGTCATTTTGTCGCCTTTTTGCTCGCCTGTGTGATTCAAAATGGAGAGGTACTTTGACTAGGATTAAGTCATCGGTATCTTTATACCTGAACTAGTTATATATCTATGGGTCGCTCTAGACCAACAAGACTATTGTCTGTGTTCCAGGATTCGTTATATCAGAGATCACGTCCAAGTCAGATGGTTTGACTTAGGAAGGTTATAAAGGTCGAGCTGACCTGTAATCCATGTATGCTACTCACGTGCAGACAGTAAACGGACGTATTGTATACATCTGATCTGCTAGCATCAGGAAGGAATAATTATTATTGTCTATGAACATTAAGGATCTGCAGCGGACCACGGTTGCAGAAGTTATATGTATTATTTATCAAGCTTCGCTATGATATTTGTTTTCCATACAACTATTGAGTATTGACTCCTACATGACTGTCAGTTAACATGAGTTTGAATGCTGCATTCGTTATACTATGCTGATGATAACATAAGTATCATGACTGTTTTGTGGCGTGCAATAAATGGTATAAACCTAAAGCGAAGTTACCATTTTTATGACTCTACACGTCATGTTGCCTGTGGTGTACCCTGAACTGTTCTACTGCAACACACACACCGCAACAATCTAAACCAGATAAGACACCCACATCTTGCATTGTAATACCTGGTGTCGATAGAGGTGGTAATTTGACGGCATCCTAATTCCACCCTTATCAATTCATGGTGGCCAATAGTTGGTTTATTCTGGTACCAACTCTCAAGGGGGTCAACAAACCCAGACATCATCAGCAGACTACAAGACAACATTGCAGTTGCTATTCATCACCTTTGATGAAATTTTTTGAAAGACGCAGCAGTACTGACAGTTGTTGATATTTTGAAACTACCCGGCTAACTGAGCCTTCTGTCTATCACATTTTTCGCACTCTTTATATGTTTACATGTTATATGTTATTTGGATTTGTATTTATATGTTTATATTTCTGCGGGTTTTCTCGGTTGGGCGGTGTCTTTCAGTAGATGATACCACGTCACAGAGGTTCTATACTTTGTTATTGTTTACATTGTCTTGTTATTGTTTGCATAGTTCTTGCATAGTTAGCTTTCACTATTGTTACATATATGTGATGCGTGATGCCATATGATGATGGATGGTATCCGCATGTCTGGTTTTGTGTAGTGTGTAGATGTGTTCAGTCAAAACAATGTGTAGATGTGTTCAGTCAAAACAATGTTCATACAACAATAACAGGGCAATCCACATAGGACGTCAGTAAACTCACGACGTATAAAGTCAATGAGTCTTGAAACAGCCGTTGACGTTTTTCTTCATTATTTATTGTGGACGCCACAGTGACAAAATGGTTACGCAAATGTGTAGGCACATCAAACAGTCATTATCACAGCAACATTCAATACAGCAATAGACGGTAGACAGCATTACAATGATGAGTCAGATGCATGTTATATTTCATAGTGCTGTAAATGTAGTCAGGTGGAAAACTCCATCCTTTTCTATAACAGCCAGGAGATAACCAGATGTATGAGATCAGTTCACTCTCCTTAATCTGACTTCAGCAAGACAGACACGTCTGCCGAAGTATAAATAATGTCCACAAAAATATCCTCTAGATAATAAAGGTTTTCCAAACCTAATTCATTTAACAAAGTAGCAAGTAATGGTCCTTGGTACATGCATCAACCGATGCAGTACAATGCAGCGACATGTGAGCTAGGAAAACATCTCGTGGCGACGACTTTCGGAGACAGGCTATGAATCGAAATCGCTCACGACCCAAAATCGATAGAGTTAATGAAAAAGTCAATTTACCTTGCTTTCATGAAATACACAGAAATATCACGCCTCCCGACATGTGGGAAAACACTAGAGGTATTATCTCGAATAAACGAAATATCCATTAAGAGGACTACACATCCCTGACAGAACAAAAAATAGCGGAGATCCCCTCTTCAACGAGGCATCTCTTTCGCCATTCCAAATCGCTCACTCCACTAGTCGTGGGCGGAAACCGATCGACCAAACAACAAGACAAGTCATGCGCAGTCCAGCGCAAAAATGACCACAGCTCAAACTTAACTGCATTCGATACCAACGCGAGAAGACAAATGCTTACCGAGAAAAGTGACTATAAATTCCAAGCAGTTGTTGCCCTTGCGTTATAAAACAGACATTGAAACAAAACGATGTTGCGAGAATTTATCACGCAACATATCACCACCTCCTCCCGATAAAAAAAAAAATGTGGAACATATTTTTTTTTCAATATTAAAGAGCAAGCGATAAGCGGCTCAAAACGCACGAATTATGCGCTGATAATTAATTAAATTGCCAAACAATAGGCTAATTATAGAGTGTCTGGTGAGGATATACCTCAACAGAAAAATAAATATGTCTCAAAAAATATTCACATCGGGGAGGTGTCACCAACACACATCACGTTAGCATGTAAACACAATATACGTATGCAAGTTACTATAATCATCATTAAACAGCATACTCTAATATTGTCTTTAAAAATGGATGTACAAATCTGATAGGAAAATTTAAATAGTACATTCTTTGACATGTAATGAAATAAGTACATAGTAAAGTTAAACTACATGACGATCCAGGATATATGCTCTGGTATTCCGAGGGTAAGTACACAATCTAGAACTCGTAAGGTAAGTCCTCAGCTCAACAATGACATTCTGAGAAAGTACAAGCAATATAATGCTAATTAATAACTAATATGCTTCATAAGGTACAATACATTATTAATAATTGTGGCTGTTTAGTAAACTAACGGCCCTTATATTAACTACTCAGTCCTCCTCTATCATCTTAAAAAACGAACAGAAGAAGATGACAACAAAGCACGATAGTGTGTACATATAAAGTAAGTACAGATGTGCTAATCTATTGTAGAAATATAGGTGTGTTATGACTCTGTAATATATAGAAATATAGGACAGAAGTATTAGTTGGAGTCATGTGGGCATCTAGACAAAATGTCAGCCATCACATTATCCGCACCACGGATAGCTCGTACCGTGAAGTGAAAAGGTTGAAGAGCTATAGCATATCGAGTGGATCTCGAACTCTTCAAATTCTTAGTCTGAATAGCTGTAAGAGCTTTCTGATCAGTCTCTAGAATGAAATGTGCGCCCAGGAGGAATCTTTGTAGTTTTAGAATTGACCAAACCATCGCTAACAACTCACGGTCTAAAACCGAGTAGTTCCTCTCTGCCGCATTTAGTTTTCTAGAAATGTACATAACAGGATGCAGAGTATTTGCATATTCTTGCATCAGTGCTGCTCCAATCCCAGTGGATGAAGCATCACTCCGAAGAACAAAAGTCCTATCAAGAGTAGGTAATCTTAAGATGGGAGGAGAAGAAAATATATTCTTGATTTGGTCTAGTGAAGATTGGCATTCTTCAGACCAACGGACCAGATTAGGCGAACCTTTCTTCAACAATGTTGAGAGAGGTGCCATGATCGAAGATAAATTTGGAATAAATCTCCCATAAAATTGAATTAAACCTAAGAGACTCCTAACTTGTTTCTTCGTTTTAGGGACAGAGATGTTCAGTATTTTGGAAGTATTGTGGTCTTCTGTCTTCAAGAGACCATGACCAACACGATGACCCAGGAAAGAGATTTCACCAAAACCAACAAAAGCTTTAGAAGCTTTTGCTGTCAAATTATTCTCACGTAGAGTGGACAGTAAGTCATATAACCCTAAATAGTGATCTTCCCAGGTATCACTGAAGAGACAGATGTCATCTAAGTATGCGATGACATCCGAACGATGTGACAGAATTCGACGCATCATGCGAACGAAAGTGGCAGGGGCGTTCATGAGACCAAAAGGCATAACATTCCATTGAAATAGACCCCTAGGTGTAGAAAAAGCAGTAAGAGGTTTGGCATGCTCTGCTAAAGGCACTTGCCAATAACCTTTAGACAAGTCAAGTTTAGTGAAGAATCTAGAATTAGAAAGTCTAATCAGTAGATCTTCTAACAAAGGCATCGGTTCAGCGTCGAACTTTGTGACCTGATTCAATTTGCGATAATCAACGCAAATTCGTATGTTCTTATCCTTCTTCCGGACAATAACCATGGAAGAAGAATATGGTGAAGTCGATGGTTCAATTATATTTAATTGAATCATTTCATCCAATTCCTTTTCCACTTGCGACTGAAAGTGTATAGGAATAGGATACGGCCTAACCCTAATTGGATTATTGTCGGTAAGAATTATGTCATGTTCTATGACATCTGTGTGTCCAGGAATGTCAGTGAGAACATCCTGAAATGTTTGTAACATCGACGAGACTTGTCGATGTTCGTCACCAGAAAGATTAGGAGAAACCGAAACGTTTTTCCAAGATTCCGTGGAATGTAATGGAACCACTGGAAGGGGAAGGTTGACATCAGAGAAGGTAGCTTCCTCATCCTGTATGACAGACAGGGATGAATAATGACCGTGAGGTGCAGGAGCATCATCCGTTGCCTGGAAAATAGGCAGCAAATAGTCCGGACGTTCGTGAAATTCCGAAAGCATGTTTATGTGGAAAGTTTTATGCTTTCCATCAATATCGACCACATAGTCAACATCGGAAATCCGAGAGACTATTGCATACGGACCTTTCCATGCAATAAGAAGTCTATTTTCCCTACTGGGGAGTAGGACGAATGCTTTGTCACCTGGACAAAGTTGTCGTAGACATCTATTCTTGTTAGCAAACTGTCTTGCCTTCTCTTTAGCAATTTCTGATGAAGCAGTTGCTAGCTTACATGCCTCAATGATCTTTTGTCTAAGAGCAATGACATACTCATATGAGGATTGAGTTTCATCGCTAATATCATCGGCAGTGATGAGATCGTGTAATAAAGACATAGGGCCGCGTGGACGCGCGCCAAAGACAAGTTCGAAGGGAGAAAATCCTGTGTGTTCATTAGGGACTTCTCTATAGGCAAAGAGAGCCGCGGGTAAAACCCTGTCCCAATCTTGAGGATGATCTTCAGTTATCTTACCAAGCAAAGTCTTGAGCGTTCTATTCAGACGCTCAACTAACCCATTAGACATAGGATGGTAGATACTACTGAGAGATCGTTCAATATGTAAGGTAGACATTACCTGTGACATAGTGTCAGATATGAGTTGAGTGCCATGGTCTGACAATATTTCTCTGGGGAACCCCAAGCGAGAAAATATCAACCAAAGAGCATCTGCGATATCTGTAGTAGATATGCTCTTAAGAGGAATAGCCTCTGGCCAACGTGTGCACATATCGACACATGTAAGGATAAACTGATGTCCTCTGGCCGACCTGACCTTAAATGGACCAATAATATCTATGGCCATTTTCTGAAACGGCCGAATAGGAATGTCAGCAGCCTGGATAGGCGCAGCATGTCGTGGTCCTCTAGATTTGACCTCCTGACATACCTTGCATGATCGGCAGTAAATACGAATGTCCTTATTGACAAAAGGCCAAAAGAAAGCCGCAAGGACTCTCGACTTCGTACGGGCAAAACCCATATGTCCAGCACATTGCGACTCATGAGCATGTTGTAATATTTGGACTCTCATGCTCTTGGGAACAAGAATTTGCGAATGTGCCGACGTAGTCGAATCTTGTACCATACGTACAAGTACGCCGTTTCTCATTGCAATCCAAGATTTTCTATTTGTATCCTGATTCGGATCACCTTTCTTCGCAAGAACGAAGAATTTTTTTAAAGAAGGATCTTCTTCTTGCAATTTTATGAAAGAGTCACGAGTGATTACTAAGTGACTATCTTGGCTATCAACTTCATTATCACTATTCAGTGAAGTTTCGGGTGTTTGTAGAGCTTGTGCTCTTGTAACCACTGCATTTGTAGCTTGCATGTTATTATCTTCCCAAGCAGCAATCTGCTGTGGGGTACACTCCCTAACTCCGTGAATACGACCAATAATAAGGTCCGCAATAGGATTAGGTAAGAGACAAGCATGCACATCTCCAGTAAAGAAAGGAGTGGCAATGCGAATTACAGCAGTAGGATATTTTTCTAGAGTGCCGCCAAATGTGACACATTTAATAACCCTTCCTGTAGCACAAGATGGATCTACAAGCGATTGTCTAACACCAATAGTGGTGCATCCGGAATCGAAAAGTAGTGAGACCGGAGTATCATTAACAAGACCCTTATGTAGGATTAAAGAACCCCTCCCGTCATGCGCAACAGCAGCAGGAAGAGCGGGAAGTGGGTGACCACAACTCAAAGTAGTTATGGTACCCGGTTCGAATAAAGTACTGCATTGGGGGCATTTGTTTGCTCTCTCAAAGTCAAAAGCAGAACCAGTGACAGCGTCAAAGTTTTTATTATCAACACCATGATTACAGGCTCCCTCAGTTTCCTGTTGTACAGCATTAGCCTGCTGATATCTCTTTTTTTTGTGTTGAGATCTACCCCGACTATTATTACCTCTGAAGTTATCAAAGTTATTATTATCTCTGCAGTTATTATTGTCTCTATTGTAATTGTTATCCTGGTTCGAATTCCAGTTTCCACGATTACTATCATGTTCACATTGATGCGAACATCTATTTGTTTGGTTCTGAGGTCTTCGGCAGGAATAACCTCTATTACCATATCCTCTTTTGAAATGCCTATAATTATTAGGGTGATAGTAACGAGTACTATCAGGCTGTCTCCAATTCTTCGAAGAAGAATCACCATGAAATTGATTTCCATGATTTTGACAGAAATTACCGCTACTCTTTCTATCAAAATTTTGTTGGAATCTACGAGCAAAGTTTTGACCATACGGAGCTGCCGAAGCAACTGGTAAACCTTCTTTCACCTTAGAGTTACCCATGGTTATGTGTGGGTGCGCAGTTACGTATTGGCAACAGAAATCTTCCATTTCTTTTATTGTTTTAGGTTTACGTTCATGAAGGAAAGCAAGGAAAGACTCATTGACAGACGACATGACTTTGTCTCTAAGTATTAAGTCCATAAGTCCTTCATAAGTTTTTTTCCGTCTTAGATAGTTCAACCCATCGTGAGAAAGTAATGCGTATTCTTGCAATAAACTCGGAGAATTCAACTCCATTTTCAGGTAACATGTTTTTAAATTGTAGACGATAGCCGTCTTCGTTAAGCTGATATTTCTTTAACAAAGCGGCCCTGACAACCTCATAATTGTTCTTGTCAGGTTCATCCACCATATTTAATATACTTAGAGCTTTACCTGTCAGTATCCCTGATAACTGATAAACATATTTTGCTTTGTCTATGTTATGAGCTGTACATGCTTGTTCAAATCTGTCCAGATAGAACATTATGTCATCACTGGAAGGACTAAATGTTGGTAACTTAATCTTAAAAGTATCATTATTAGCCTTACCAGAAGATGAACCCTTGTTTGAATCATTACCATTACTCATGCTTGTCAATTTCAATTTTTCCAACTCTAAAGCTAAGACCTTTTCTTCATGTTCCATTTTTGCTTTCTCTTTCCTCTCATCAGACTCTCTCTGTAATCTTCTTTCCTCAGCCTGAGCCTCTTTTTGAAGTCTTTCATTCTCAGCTTCTTTTTCAAGTCTTTTATTTTCAGCCTCTTTTTCAAGTCTTTTATTCTCAGCCTCTTTTTCAAGTCTTTTATTCTCAGCCTCTAGCTGTAGCTTTCTTTCCTCAGCTTCTGATTCCCTTTTTTGTTTTTCCATTTCCATTTGGAATCTTTTTTCATCCACCTGCATCTGCAGTTTCTTTTGTTCAGCTTCCATATGCAGTTTCTTTTGTTCAGCTTCCATTGCTTTATCATATCGAGCAGTTGCAAATTCTTCTAACTTATCACCAGTCTTGCCAAGCAATTTACCCTGCTCAATAAAGTGCTCAAATGTAGACATGTTGTCTAACATATGAGTCCAAAACCTGAAATAATTAACTAATTTATTTCAAACCTAAGTGTAACAAGTCTTAATTAAACACTTGTATATTCACATCACCTTATATTATCCCAGTCTCTGTGGGAAACAAGTCTCCAATCAAAGAACTTGTATATGAAATATCAGCACTCAATTCTTGATCATAAGTGCACTTCTCATTCAATAGTGCACGACACTATTCATCATTCATTTATCATCAGTGTAGTAGTAACAGTGCATTAGCATAGCCCATTAACTAATTACTATAACTGTAAACAATGACTATGTAAACACATGCAGAATGTAAACATTGAAAATGTAAACAATACAAACAATGTAAACAATAACAATGTAAACAATAACAAAGATCAGCAACAATACAAAAACTTTCGCAGAAATCAACTAAAAATAAAGCAGAAATTAATGAAATATCACAAAAAATGTGACGATATCTGCGATAGAATTAAACAAAATACATGACACCACAGTGTATAAACAAAAATGTTGTATGAAACTAAATTATAGACAAGAGTAGGCTAACAAATACAAACAAATCAAAACAAAACTAAAGAATGCGAAATAATAACGAAAACAATATTAAAACATGTCATCACAGCTAACATAAATAGCAACAGAAGTCGCTTAGCAAATTCCAGTATCGGAAATTTGCAAACCCTACAGAAAACGCTCACAATAGACGACCTCTATGACGTGGCATAATCTAACGGAGACACCACCCAACCGAGAACCCGCTGAAATATAAACATATAAATATACGAATAACATATAAACATATAACATATAGAATGAGATGATACACAGAAGACTCAGCAGAAGTATAAGGGCACAGTTTACATACAAACAGGCCACTTAACTTATAGGCTTCCAATCGTCGAACAGCAGAAAAACGGATGTCAATCAACGTCCTAAAGAGCGAAGCTCCAACGATGATGGCACATCTGAACTGCTTCCACTGCTAACACGATGGTACAAGAGCTTCTGAAGTACTGTGTGTTGAGTTGTTTCGGCACTTGACCTTCTAATCCAAAAGTAAGTTGATGGAAATCGGTACTTGGCCTTCTTCAGAAAACAACCCGTTTCAACCGGCACTTGACCTTCACAAAAACGACAGCACTGGAACCTTGACAGCAGCAACTTGCTTGACTTGCGTAAAAGATAACAGCAGTCCGAGTTATCCGGCAACATGTAACAACGCCGGGTACTGTCAAATTCTTGTTTCCGTCAAAAAATTGAAATTTTGACTTTTACCGGGCAACGCCGAGTACTTTGAAAATTTTGAAGATGTTGACTGTATTGAAGAATGTTAATTTCTTGAAGGATGCTGATGAATTCTTGTTGAAAATGAAGTGGGTAAGGGACCCCGTGTTTGCTAGTACCAGAATCAAACCAGCTTATGGCCACCAAATGATGCGTGATGCCATATGATGATGGATGGTATCCGCATGTCTGGTTTTGTGTAGTGTGTAGATGTGTTCAGTCAAAACAATGTTCATACAACAATAACAGGGCAATCCACATAGGACGTCAGTAAACTCACGACGTATAAAGTCAATGAGTCTTGAAACAGCCGTTGACGTTTTTCTTCATTATTTATTGTGGACGCCACAGTGACAAAATGGTTACGCAAATGTGTAGGCACATCAAACAGTCATTATCACAGCAACATTCAATACAGCAATAGACGGTAGACAGCATTACAATGATGAGTCAGATGCATGTTATATTTCATAGTGCTGTAAATGTAGTCAGGTGGAAAACTCCATCCTTTTCTATAACAGCCAGGAGATAACCAGATGTATGAGATCAGTTCACTCTCCTTAGTTTGACTTCAGCAAGACAGACACGTCTGCCGAAGTATAAATAATGTCCACAAAAATATCCTCTAGATAATAAAGGTTTTCCAAACCTAATTCATTTAACAAAGTAGCAAGTAATGGTCCTTGGTACATGCATCAACCGATGCAGTACAATGCAGCGACATGTGAGCTAGGAAAAAACATCTCGTGGCGACGACTTTCGGAGACAGGCTATGAATCGAAATCGCTCACGACCCAAAATCGATAGAATTAATGAAAAAGTCAATTTACCTTGCTTTCATGAAATACACAGAAATATCACGCCTCCCGACATGTGGGAAAACACTAGAGGTATTATCTCGAATAAACGAAATATCCATTAAGAGGACTACACATCCCTGACAGAACAAAAAATAGCGGAGATCCCCTCTTCAACGAGGCATCTCTTTCGCCATTCCAAATCGCTCACTCCACTAGTCGTGGGCGGAAACCGATCGACCAAACAACAAGACAAGTCATGCGCAGTCCAGCGCAAAAATGACCACAGCTCAAACTTAACTGCATTCGATACCAACGCGAGAAGACAAATGCTTACCGAGAAAAGTGACTATAAATTCCAAGCAGTTGTTGCCCTTGCGTTATAAAACAGACATTGAAACAAAACGATGTTGCGAGAATTTATCACGCAACAATATGCTCATGCACTATTGATCTATAGTGCACTTATCATAACTAGCTGGTGGTTTTTTCCTTATGCACTATTGTAGTGCAGTTATGATAAATAACTGATGGTTATGCACTGATTTGGGTAGTGCACTGATAATTAAGAGGTGACTTGTGATATTATTGTACAACTGATAATACAAATTGGTGTCAAGTCTTGTTTCCCACAGAGATTGGAGTAAACATAGTAATTATACAAGCACTTTATTAAGTCTTGTTGCTATTAAGATTGAAATAAGATAGTTAATTATTTCAGGTTCTGTACTCACATTTTAGACATCATGTCTACATTTGAGTACTTTATTGAGCAGGGTAAAGCCCTTGGGAAGACAGGTGATAAATTAGAAGAATTTGCGACTGTTCAATATGCCAAGGCATTGAAGTCGGAGGAAAAGAAAATGAAAGAACTAACTGAACAAAAGAGAATAGATGCTGAAAATTTAAAACTGCAGATGCAGGTAGATGAAAAGAGATTACAAATGGAAATGGAAAAACAAAAAAGAGAAGCAGAATCTCAGGAGAAGAGACTTCAGGCTGAGGTTGAAAATAAGAGACTTGAAAAAGAAGCTGAAAATAAGAGACTTGAAATAGAGGCTGAAAATAAAAGGTTAGAAAAAACAGGCTGAGGCTGAAGAAAGAAGGTTACAAAGAGAAGCTGATGAGAGAAAAGCAAAAATGGAACATGAAGAAAAACTCTTAGCTTTGGAGTTAGAAAAGTTGAAGTTATCTAGTAATGCTAATGATGCTAATAAGGTATCATCTGCTAATAAGTCTAGTGCTGTTGATTTCAAGCTTAATTTACCAGCATTCAATGCTTCAATTGATGATATAACATTTTATCTGGATAGATTTGAAAGTGCATGTAAGGTGCATAATATAGATAAAACATTATATGTTTATCATCTGTCCAAGATACTTAGAGGTGATGCTTTGACTTTGTTGGGTATGGTAGATGTGCCTGACAAGAACAACTATGAGGTTGTCAGGGCGGCATTGTTAAAGAAGTACCAACTTAACGAAGACGGATATCGTCTTAAATTTAAAAACATGTTACCAGAAACTGGAGTTGAATTCTCAGAATTCATCTCAGGCATACGTCTTACTTTTTTACGATGGGTTGAGCTTTCTAAGACAGAAAGTACATTTGAAGCCCTCATGGACTTACTTCTTAGAGACAAGGTTATGTCTTCTGTTAATGAAGCTTTTCTTTCTTTTCTTCATGAGCGTAAGCCTAAAAATATAAAAGAAATGGAAGAATATTGTAGCCAGTATGTTACTGCACATCCTCACATAACCATTAGCAACTCTAAGGTAAAAGAAGGTCTGCCAGTTGCTTCGGCAGCACCTTATGGCCCGAATTTTATGCGTAAATTTCAGGGTAGCCAGCAAAATTTCAATAAAAAGAGTAACCGTAATTATGCCCAGAACCATGGTAATCAATTTCAGGGAGATTCTTCTTCCCAGAACTGGAGACAACCTAATATTACACGGTATTCTATTCCCGGTAACTTTAGAAATTTTCATAAAGGTAATCGGTATAGAGGAAAATATTTTTTGCAGAGACCTCAATACCAAGATAATAGAGGTTCTCAACAGCATAGAGATGGTAATGACAGTTATGGAAACTGGAACGCAAACCAGGATAAAAATTACAGTAGGGACTTTAATGATAATTGCAGAGGCAATAATGGTCGCGGTAGATCGCAACAGAAGAGAAAAAGATATCAACAGACAAACTCTGTTCAACAAGAATCTCAGGGAGCAGATAAACAGGTTAATAATGATAAAAACCATAATACTATCGGATGCTCATCTTTTGACTTTGGTAGGGCAAATAAATGTATCCAATGCAGTACTTTATTTGATCCGAAAACCATTAGTACTCTAAGCTGTGGTCATCCTTTGCCCGCTCTTCCTGCTAATGTTGCTCATGATGGGAGAGGTTCTCTTATATTACATAAGGGGCTTGTAAATAGTAATCCAGTCTCGGTGTTGTTTGATTCTGGATGTACTACTGTCGGGGTTAGGCAATCTCTTGTAGATCCATTCTGTGCTACAGGAAAGGTCATCAAATGTGTCACATTTGGTGGCACGTTGGAAAAATATCCTACTGCCATAATACATATTGCTACTCCTTTCTTCACGGGAGAGGTCCACGCGTGTCTACTTCCAAACCCTATTGCGGACCTTATTATTGGTCGTATTCACGGAGTTAGGGAATGTACCCCACAGCAGATTGCTGTTTGGGAAGAGCAAAACATTGAAGCTACCAATACGGTGGTCACAAGAGCACATGCTCTGGATCCACCTCAAACTTCATTAACTAATAATGATGAAGTAAATGAACAAAATAGTCACTTGACTATTACACGTGACTCATTTATCAAATTGCAAGAAGAAGATCCGTCGTTACAAAAATTCTTCATTCTAGCAAAAAAAGGTGATCCTAATCAAAATACTAATAGAAAATCTTGGATTTCTATGAAGAACGGCGTACTTGTACGTATGGTACAAGACTCGACTACATCCACTCATTCACAAATTCTTGTGCCTAAGAGCATGAGGGTGCAAATATTGCAACATGCTCATGACTCGCAATGTGCTGGACATATGGGTTTTTCCCGTACAAAGTCGAGAGTTCTTGCGGCTTTCTTTTGGCCATTTGTAAGCAAGGACATACGAATGTACTGTCGCTCTTGCAAAGTATGTCAGGAGGTCAAATCTAAAGGACCACGACATGCTGCGCCTATTCAGGCTGCTGACATTCCAATTCGCCCTTTTCAAAAAATGGCAATAGATATTATCGGTCCTTTTAGAATTAAGTCGGCTAGAGGGCATCAATTTATTCTTACATGTGTCGATATGTGCACACGTTGGCCAGAGGCAATACCTCTCAAGAGCATCTCAACTGCTGATATCGCAGACGCTCTTTGGCTGATATTTTCTCGCTTGGGTTTTCCCGGAGAAATATTGTCAGACCATGGCACTCAACTGATATCAGACACTATGTCACAGGTAATGTCTATGCTACATATAAAAAGGTCTCTCAGCAGTATCTATCACCCAATGTCTAATGGGTTGGTCGAACGTTTAAATAGGACTCTAAAAACTTTACTGGGTAAAATAACTGAGGATCATCCTCAGGATTGGGACAGGGTCTTACCCGCGGCTCTCTTTGCGTATAGAGAGGTCCCCAATGAACATACGGGGTTTTCCCCTTTTGAACTTGTCTTTGGCGCGCAACCGCGCGGCCCTATGTCTTTACTTCACGATCTAATCACTGCCGATAATATTAGCGATGAGACTCAGTCTTCTTATGAGTACGTCATTGCTCTTAGGAAAAAAATCATTGAGGCATGCAGACTAGCAACTTCGTCTTCCGAATTTGCTAAAGAAAAGGCAAGGCAGTTTGCGAATAAGAATAGATGTCTACGACAACTTTGTCCAGGTGACAAAGCTCTCGTCCTACTTCCTTCAAGGGAGAACAGACTTCTAATTGCATGGAAAGGTCCATATGCAATAGTCTCCAAAATTTCTGATGTCGACTATGTTGTCGATATTGATGGAAAGCATAAAACTTTCCACATAAATATGCTCACGGAATTTCATGAAAGACCAGACTATTTGCAGCCTATTTTCCAGGCAACGGACAATTCTCAAGTACCTCATGGTCAATACTCATCGCTGTCAGTTATACAGGATGAGGAAACTACTTTTTCTGATGTCAATCTTCCTCTTTCTATGGTCCCACTTTATTCTACGGAATCTTGGAAAAACGTGACCGTTTCTCCAAATCTTTCCGCTGAGGAACATCGACAAGTTTCTTCGATGTTGCAAACATTTCAGGATGTTCTTACAGACATCCCGGGACACACACATGTCATTGAACATGACATTGTGCTGACTGATCATAATCCTATCAGAGTCAGACCCTATCCAATACCTATCCATTTCCAGTCTCAAGTCGAAAAAGAATTGGATGAAATGATACGTTTGGAAATCATTGAACCATCCACTTCAGCATACTCTTCGTCTATGGTTATTGTTCGAAAGAAGGATAATAACATTCGCATTTGCGTAGATTATCGCAAATTGAACCAAGTTACGAAGTTCGACGCTGAACCTATGCCTTCATTAGAAGAGCTACTCAATAAACTTTCTAATTCTAGATTCTTTACCAAACTAGATTTGTCTAAAGGTTATTGGCAAGTCCCGCTAACTGAACGTGCCAAACCTTTTACAGCTTTTTCTACACCTAGGGGTTTATTCCAATGGAATTTCATGCCTTTTGGTCTTATGAACGCCCCTGCTACATTCGTACGCATGATGCGCCGAATTCTCGCATATCGTACAGATGTCATAGCATATCTAGATGATATCTGTCTATTCAGTGATTCCTGGGAAGATCACTATTTGGGTTTATACGAATTACTGTCTACTCTTCGCGAGTATAACTTGACTGCAAAACCCTCTAAAGCCTTTATAGGATTTAGTGAGATTTCTTTCCTAGGTCATCGTGTTGGTCATGGTCTTTTAAAGACAGAGGACCACAATGTTTCAAAAATACTTAACATTTCGGTCCCTAAGACAAAGAAACAAGTAAGGAGTCTATTAGGTTTGATCCAATTCTACGGACGATTCATTCCGAATCTGTCCTCCATTATGGCACCGCTTTCTACTTTATTGAAGAAAGGGTCGCCTAATTTGATCCGCTGGTCAAAAGAATGTCAATCCTCATTGGACCAGGTTAAAGACCTATTTTCATCTCCACCTATTCTTAGGTTACCTACTATTGAGAAGACTTTTGTTCTTCGAAGTGACGCCTCGTCAACTGGGATTGGGGCAGCACTAATGCAGGAGTATTCTGATACTCTGCATCCGGTGATGTATATCTCTAGGAAATTAAATGCTGCAGAAAAGAATTACTCGGTTTTAGACCGTGAGTTATTGGCTATGGTATGGTCTATTCTGAAGTTACAAAGATTTCTTCTAGGCGCACATTTCATTGTGGAAACCGACCAGAAAGCGCTTACTGCTATTCAGAGCAAAAACTTGAAGAGCTCGAGGTCCACTCGTTATGCCATAGCTCTTCAACCATTTCATTTCTCGGTTCGAGCTATCCGTGGTTCGGATAATGTAATGGCGGACATTCTGTCCAGATGCCCACACGATTCCACATGATTCTTCTGTCATATATATATTTCCTGATATACAGTCCAATGTTATAATGACATGTTAGTAGATTTTTTTTTTTTTCTCACTTTTTTGAGGGGGAATTTATAACATTGTTCCATGTAATTATCTAAGAAGGCTTAGTTAGTGATATACGGGCCAAAAGATCACTCGGCCACATTTAAATAAATTATTTTCAGGATTGTATTGAGAGATTTACCAGTTGTCTTTAAGATTTGTGTTATTGATATTTTCGCAGCACATCATTGAAGATGCGAGATTGTGTCCATTGTGGAACTTTGAGTATATCAAGTCCTGTCCTAGATTGGGAGCGGATGATGTCCACATCTTCTTCTATTGAATGTTTTATGTCAACGAAGATCAACACATGTATTACTTATTAGTTACTGATGCATTACATAATGTAATAAAATAGTGCGGTATATTAATATATTACACCGCTATTTGCAACACATTGTATGATATCATAATAATATATTTGATTTCATATATTGGTATGAGAATAATTTGACTTTTATTATGATGTTGCCAGCATTGTGGTTTGTGTTGGTGGCACCTTCCTGGGATATATACGCGTATACTTAGATAAATTTTTCTCTAAGGACCTGGGATATGATCTCAGTTTTGCTCCAAGTGTTGAGCTATTTTGTTAGGTATATCCGCGCATCATACGTGCGTTAGGAGCCTAGATTTTTCCGGCTCCAGGATTTAAAAAAAAAAAAAATGTTCTTTTTTTTTTTTCCCGGGAGGGTGCGGTAATGTTACGCACAAATAATTACTTTTTTCCAAAGTCTTTGTATGATCGTTTTTCGTATGTATGATCATTATTTGACTGAAATGCATGTTATATATATTTTATGGTCAAAGGGACAGAACCCGATATATCGATACTGCTATTTTTTATGAGTTTACCTCCTCTTGTATAGAGACACGTTCGGTCTATAATGTCTTGAACGAAGCGTGACCATATCTCCTTATTTGGTAGTATCAGTCAACTGTTGTAGATGTTTGAAACCTTTCTTAACGCTTCTGTTCATGTCCATAAAAGGCGCGACTGTGTAAGACTTTTATCTCGAATGTTCTTAGAATCGTCTTATTGTGAACAGCGACTCAGAGATTGTCACTCTGCGCATGTCTCGACTTGGTTGTCGTTTGTTGTTCCGCCCAGGTCGGGAGTGGAGAAATGGACTGATTAGCGAGCGGACGCGACTGCGTCTTGTGATTCTCTGAGGGAAATACATTGTCTTTGTGAGTTAGTTAGCTAACTAGACTATTTCCCCGTATTATTCAAGCCTGCCTGGAGGCATATGTTCATGGTTGATTTTCCGAAATAAGGTAATTCCTCTTGTATCGAACTTTAGGCTATCATCTAGAGGTTCGTCATTTTGTCGCCTTTTTGCTCGCCTGTGTGATTCAAAATGGAGAGGTACTTTGACTAGGATTAAGTCATCGGTATCTTTATACCTGAACTAGTTATATATCTATGGGTCGCTCTAGACCAACAAGACTATTGTCTGTGTTCCAGGATTCGTTATATCAGAGATCACGTCCAAGTCAGATGGTTAGACTTATACCTTCGTTTGAAAGTGGTACAACAAGAAAGCAGCTGGGCATTTAACCCAAATACATGTTTTTAATCCTACCTAATTAGAAGTAGCAACGAGGCTATCATAACTCAAATAGAACGTTTAAAACAACATAGTATGTAAAAATAAAGAAACAAATAAAAACTTACGGAAAATAACTGACTCCACTGTAAAGATTCCGAGGACTTCGCCCGAATCAGTCAAACTCAGAATATTCACTGATATGCTCACAACTTTTTTTAAACACAGACTCAATGCATCATAGTACGACTGAAAAAGTATAACTTCTTCTTCTTCCTTCTTCCTCGTTCGCCCTGAAAAGGACGGTGGTTGCGTTGTGTCTGTTTACGCCGTAGCTGTGATATCTGCACCTTTCGGTCGACACATCCGACTTCTGCACGGCATTTTTTAGGACCGGGTTTGCCTTCCCATTGCGATCCGTACTCGCTCAGCCAGCCTGCACTGTTGCAGACTGTTTCCAGGACCACCACGTGGAGGTGGAGCACGGTCTTGACCAGCTCTGGTTCGCTGGTCCTGACGCAGGCAGTCAAGCTATGAGTCGCTGACTGCGGTCTCTATTGCTGCGTCTTGAGGTCCCAAAAAGTATAACAAGATCATTAATGTGGAACAGATGACAAGTACTAGACAAGCGCAAAAGGAACGTAAGATGAGAATAAGGCGCTGGACATGGATAGTACACACACTGAGGAAACCTGTTGATAGCGTTACACGGCAATCCTACTTCTGGGATCATCAGGGTAAGACAGGTAGAGGATGACCAAAGCCCACATGGAGAAGAGAACTGGGGATTTACGTGAAATGGACGAGGAAGACATGGACAGGCTGATGGCACGTGACAGGAAGACTTGGCATACGTTTCTTGAAGGTTTATGCTAATTTGGTAGCGCGTGTTCCCTTCCTCACCCAGTACTATATTTAGTGCATTACTGTTGAATATACTGTTCCTTTTTTTTAAAAATTAACTATGCTTGTGTGGCCGAGAATGTTTTCTTAATTTATGCATATTCTTTTTCATTAAATTGTTTTTCGTTGTTACCACTGAGAGTACAAAGCAGATAAAGGCGAAAAAATAAGTTATAGGGATCCACTTTTGTTACTGCTAGCTAAATACGCCTAAAAAAACAACAACAAAAAACAAAAATAACATATCTAAACATTCTACTGCACAGAATAAACGTGGATGGCCAGTTTTCAATAATTTGTTTTACTTTTCACACACAAAAATATCACTTTGTGAACGACATGACGAATTACTGCATGTAGCAAACTGCGTTTGTGGTTCTCGCTCATTAAGGTACAAGAAAGTCAAGGATCCCGTTACACGCCCATTGAGGCATATTGGAAATATGCTGTTAGGCCTATATTTTCTTGACCATCGGCACACTAGGGGTGATGTGGTCAGCATCACGCAACCAGAAGTTGCTCTGGTACCCAATTGGGGCTGGGTCGACCCAGGAGCCGTTTGCGGCCTAAAAAAATCCCACGTCATCTGGGGATCGAACCATAGACCACTGAGCTAAGAAGCCAGTGCACTAACCACTATGCTACCGCGGCTCCTCTCATTAAGGTACGGTAGAGGAATATTACTATACCCAATTCCTGGGGTCTTTGAAGAGACAAAGAAGGAATATGATTACTACTACCTCAAGCATTCCATCAAGAAACAACTAATATAAAGTTGTACATGTGGCTGGCATTCTCATTATGTAAAAGGAATAGATGGAGAAACTAGCACTGCATGACCACATGAATAATGCATGCTACCAGCAATGGAATTAGCTGCTGTGGTGGCTCCAGTATCTTTAAGAGGCGAAAAGGAAAATGATGATAACATAATAACCCAGTGATGATGGAATAATAACCCAATGATGATGAAATAATAACTTAATGATGATGGAAGAATAACCCAATGCTGATGAAATAAAAACCCAATGATGACGGAATAATAACTCAATGACGATGGAAGAATAACAATGACAATGGAATAATAACCTAATGATGATGACATAATAACCCAATGATGATGAAATAATAACCCAATAATGATGAAACAATAACCAAATGACGGCAAAATGATAACCAAATGATGATATAATAACCCAGTGATGACGAAATTATAACCCAACTGGTTGTGGGCTGGTAATAAGCCGGAAAACACCTGAGTAAGAAGCTGCGTATTCATCACGAATATGTTGTGTGGGCGAACTGCCAGGTAGTATGTTGACAAACGTTTCCCTGCGTGAAACGTGTACACAAATTAACTCTATTTGCACAAGGAACTTGTCAGAATATTAAATTAAAACGGTTCCATTCTGCTCTAGACGGTTTTGAATAAATTCTTTTTCAGTTTCATTCTGAACAAGGAGAATACTCAACTCTATGAAGACCTCGGTTGTTGAAAACGCGATAAATGTGATTCGGAAGCAGGTTTTTAGACAAAACAGATGTAGTACAGACTAGGTAGCCATATAATGGCTGAACAGAATCTGAATTTGAATTCAGCATTTACGAAACTTATGAAGCATTATGGACTCCACTAGAGTTCATTCGCCTAATAAACAAAACATATGAAAATATGACATGCAGAACTCTTCATGAAGGAAAACTTACAGAACCATTTGAGATAAGACCTGGAGTGTGACAGGGATGCCTCTTATCACCATTTCTATTACTTCTAGCTACAGATTGGATAACGAAAGCAACTTCAGCATTTTAAAAAAAACAAAATTCATTGAACTCTGGCAAAACAGGTTGACAATCTCAATGTTGCCGTATGACCTAGGTTTCTTATCCATAACAGCAACCACCCGCAAGACACTTTTAGAGGATAGAAAGAACCACATTAATAACGATGTTACATGAGATGAAGAAGTGAACACTGACGTTAAATAGGACACATTTTGAGAAGACTAGCTAGATGATGGTATTTGAAACACTTCTCCTTGAATCATCAAAGTCAGAGAAACAGACGAAGACCAAAATAAACAAAACAAGACAAAGTAAATTGAAGACATGTTTAAAAGGAATAAAGAAGACACAGACAGAGCTTGATTGGATGGCACAGGGCACGAAGGCTTGGTGTAAATTTCTTGAAGGCGTATACCTACTTGGAGTTGAAGGGCAGTGAATGAATGAATGAGGATTAACGGGTTCGTATAGGAGGTCTACCATAGCTAATCTTCATTCATCTTGAGACACAAGAACCAGCCAACAACTGGTTCATCTGGAGATTCAACAGAGAAACTGGAAATAGGAAAGGACCAACCACTAAAACGGACACGCCCTTGTCTAGAGCTGGCAGTGAAAGAGACGAATATGGAAGCTAAAGAGAGCCTGAATAAAAACGAACGAAAGAGACAGTTAACGCCATTACGTGGGGAAAGATCAACAATTGTACATTCGATACAGCCATTAAATTCACTAGGTCGGAGAAGGAAGGATGTATGATGATGATGAGAGAATATCCGGGCACTTAAGAGAACAAAGGGTCTAAATCTGGGAACAAGGGTGCTCTGTCTCACTGACTCTTTTGTTCCAATTATTCTCGACTAAAACCGTGACACGACTCACTTGACTGACCGGCGAAAGTCTTTGCTCGTTCAAACATACAGCGCAGCGTAAGTCTGTTAGCGTAGCTAAGCTTCGCCTTTAGGCAAGATCAGCAGGTTTTGACACTTTCCGTCTTTTAAGACCAATTAACGTTGATCGTTGCTGGCGCAAAATGATTAACGCTCAAAAGAATTGGAATGACCGTATGCAGTTTTTGAATGCACCAGTGCGAGTTACAATTACTCGGACTTAAGTATCTCAGTCTGTAAGATCAAGCCCGTTACACGTTTGTTAAGACTGCCACCTATAATTGAACATCGTTCATTTTTTCCCTTCTTGACTGGAACAACCGACTTCTGAAGGTGATCTAAGAGTATCAAATTGTAAGAGGCAAGAAGATGAAAAAAAGAAGGCAAGGGAAAAAATGTTTATAATGAATTTTTTTTTTTTTTAAATTAAATTAAATTTTGCTTCGTTTTGGTGAAGCGTGCACGTTCAGCCTAGACACAACGTCCATCAATTATATTGGGGCGCATGTCCAACATAGTCAAGTATGTCAAGAAAAATATGAAGTACCAATCATTCGCTGTCTCGCGTAGTTTCCTGGGATCTCTAGTTTGACAAAGGAAAAATAGGACTTGTGCTATGTCAGGCGTATCGTAATATCCCATAATTATTAGTTTGTGCACGTGACTAGCAAACTCATCGTGTAAAACAAGTTGCTACATAAATCACCACTATAAGAATACATGATTGCTTATATGCAGGTCTCCGGCAAGGAGACCAGATGCCAGTGGTGGCGGCATACTTCAAAAGAGCGAAAAAGGAAACGAGAGTAGAGTTGGAAACTTAATGGAAACTACACTGTCAGTGCCACATGCACAACCTCACATTAGTTGCCTTGTACGACATGCCTGATAGATAGATAGATAGATAGATAGATAGATAGATAGATAGATAGATAGATAGATAGATAGATAGATAGATAGATAGATAGATAGATAGATAGATAGATAGATAAATAGATAGATAGATAGATAGATAGATAGATAGATAGATAGATAGATAGATAGATAGATAGATAGATAGATAGATAGATAGATAGATAGATAGATAGATAGATAGATAGATAGATAGATAGATAGATAGATAGATAGATAGATAGATAGATAGATAGATAGATAGATAGATAGATAGATAGATAGATAGATAGATAGGATGGATGGATGGATGGATGGATGGATGGATGGATGGATGGATAGATGGATGGATGGATGGATAGATAGATAGATAGATAGATAGATAGATAGATAGATAGATAGATAGATAGATAGATAGATAGATAGATAGATAGATAGATAGATAGATACATCGATAGATAGATAGATAGATAGATAGATAGATAGATAGATAGATAAAGTAATTAACTGGTACAATATATATATATATATATATATATATATATATATATATATATATATATATATATATATATATATATATATATACTAGCAATAACCCGTCAAACTTGACGGGTTTTTAATTATAGTGTGCTGTTTCCGTTCCCAGATGAGCAGATAGAAGTACATTCTTAGAGTGTTTTTGGTTTCTTTCCATTATACAGTGTAATCAAACTGTTCATGACCACCGTCATTTGAACGCTTTTCTTTGTTGGTTGTAACTCTTTTCGGGAGAGTATATATAATGGAAACAATACAATTTTTCAAAACGGTTGCATTCCTCAGCTGTGTTCAACGTACACACGGCGAGAATTATGTTATTTTAGATTCAATTTAAAAGTTCTTTGATGACAACATTTCGTGTGAAAGTGCGTGGATTGTTTTCAAAGAGTGTTCTCTGATAATAAGTGGTTTTAACAAAAACTTTCAAGTTTTCATGATTTGTACATCGGGTGAGGGCTCATGCACACCAATTTTTACGCACTTTTTCTTTGTCGAGCGCTACTAATTTCGTGAAAGAATAAAAAAAAAAATATTAAAAATAAAACCAAAGTATTCGTTTTAAAGTTGAAAGTTTCAATTATCTGAATACATTCGAGAACAAATGTCTTAGAAAACTCATGAACATCAGTTGGAAAGAATTCAAGACTAATCGACAAATAAGAGAAGACTCTAGGCAGAAATATGTCTCCGACTATATAAGGAAAAGACGATGGTCATATATCGGTCATGTCCTACGAATGCAAAATAACACCAACGCCGCGCAAGTTGCACACCGTGCGTTGGGCACTTTTTTCTGCCGCGAGTTACTATTTTGAGTGAGACCGACCGATGTAACATACATCGGTAATTATGTTAGTTGTGTGATATTTACTTAGTCGTAAGTATAAATACGTGTGTGTGTGTGTGTGTGTGTGTGTATATATATATATATATATATATATATATATATATATATATATATATATATATATATATATATATATATATGAAAGCAAACTCTATACAGAGCGATACAACAGGGGGCAATCTGATCATCAGAAGTGCCCCACGTCGATCAAGTGTTTCGGCCCTTTAATCTCCTTTACACTCTAAAGGGGGAGGGGGGGGGGGAGCACCTGGGTCATGACTCCTGTTGTCTTATGTAGAAAATGAACCCACTCCATCTTGGTTGCAGCTTTAAAATCCACAATTCTGGCAGCCGGAGGCAATTGTGAAAGTAACCCGTATGTTGAAAACAAATTATTGCTGTCGTTCCACAGCACACCACGACTAGGGACAGACACTGACCCACCTGCGCGAAGTCAACGAGGCTTGAAGCCACTGCGCGCTAGCAACTGAAATCTACTTGCGCCCGACACCTCATATAAATACGCCGCGTGTTGCCTGTAAGCCACTGTCCTTTCACCAATACAACGAAAAACTTAATGTATTGCGGACTTAGAAAACTTAGAAATATATATTCATTATTTACAATTATTCATATCACATGCTCAAATTATAACCCTACAATGTTTAACAGGATATTTGTAATCATTAACATTTTTTTTTAAGTATGTAGGTCATTCCAGACTGAAATACTACTGCCCATCACCTGCAGGTACAGTATCTAACACAAGCCGCGAAGATTACGCAAATGTTGATGGCACTATTGTCTTCTGTGGGAGATCACACTATAAATTTAGTGTTCAGCTGGGCGTAGTCAGCATGTCCAACACTGAGAGACCGGTTAAAACAAGATAGGTCGCCTTAGCCCCCACCTGGTTAACATCTACTGTTTACATCCGGAAGTGGCAGCCATTTCATTTGCTTGTGGCGCGCTCTCACTTCGACAGGCGTGCTAGGTTTTAGCCGCCTTTAGGGAAGTAGCCAGTTTTTATACTTATTGTTTTTTAGATTCTCATGTGACCTATTTAGCCCTCACTTTCTTTCCTTTCCCTGACGAAGGCCTTGTGGCCGCAACGTTGGCTATTTTCTTTGTCTTTTGTCCTCGTAAGACGCCTTTTTTTTTCAATTTTGTGTGTGTGTGTCCATACTCACCCATCGTACTCCACGTTATACTGTAGTTCCCCTATCAACAACAAAAGTACATGCTAAAAACTTCTTCCCCCCTCTACTTAATCACTGTTGTCATCTTTTCGTTTAGCTGTGTCATCTACAGCTCTGGCAACTTTGGCTAATTATATATATATATATATATATATATATATATATATATATATATATATATATATATATATATATATATATATATACCAGACGGAAAAATTAATGACCATCGCCTAGAGTGCGACATCTTCTTCTTCATCTTCTTCATACATTCTCAGACGTCTATTTGAATATTTTCAAAGAAAGCGGTGCGATATCTAAAACAAGTCATGTAGTGTATACAAAGTTGATGTCATTACTGTCTATTCGTGGGAGGTCACGCTATACACTGTCTTTCAGCTAAGCGTAGACAGCATGGACAACACTGAGCGAGAAACGTAAAAAAATGACTGATCGCTTTCGTCCCATCTGGTTTATTCTTCCCACACCGAATAGTTTTCCAATTATTTAATGTTTGATGTATGACTTCTGACAGACGACAAACAAATACGTGTTAGCAAACAGGCAGATTTGTGCCATCCACGCGCCTGCAGAACAGAGAAAATGCTCGGCAAGAGGACATTCATGCACAGATAGGAATGTCTCATTTTGTGATAGTTCGGGGCAGCCACCTGCTATTACAATGAGTGGAGATTTTATCCACTGTTTGTTCCCAAACTGTTCAACGGCCACTTTGGTCCGGTAACTGCCAAATTATCAAAAGCCACAATACAGTGAACAATTTCTCAACCCAGGCTGTTGTAGTTGTAGCGTTGAGTTTGGAATTTACCTTTTAACCCCTGCTGGTTCTTAATTTGGACAGATTTTCAGGCTGTTGCCAGATGATAAGAAATAACATCGACGAAATGCTGAGACAACAATCTAAATTCTAAAATAAATGATATATAAGAAGTAAAATTAACTTGGAATAAGTGAGTTCCAATCCGAATTCGAAATTTTCGTAATTTTTGTGAGTTCGAAAAATCTGAAATCTGACGGAGAGTTTTTAAATTCTACAACATTTTGAATATGAAAGCAAAAACGTTATTTTTGTTGCCATAGTCCTATAACAGATACAACATCAGACCACGAGGCCTTTTATATTTGAACTTGCGCCCTATTATAAATGACGGACCTTCTGTTTAGATTGAACGGTGCGCGCCTCGCCAAAGCGAGGCAAAACTCTTATTTAAATTTTTTTTTTTAAGTCGTAGGGTACTGAAGTTTTAGAGACTCCACCTAAACTAGGTCTCAGCTTTATGAGGTGGTGTGACCAGTTCCTGTCCTCCATGCCTTTGCCTTTCCTATCTGAAGTACATAGTCAAGTATCCATTTTAACAGCCAGGGAGATCGGAGCGAGGAAAGCGAAAGAGAGGCCGACCAAAAACAACTTGGCGGAGAACTATGGAGGCCGAGATGCAAAGAATGAACCAGAGCCTGGCCGCCGACCGAACAAAGTGGAAGCAGTTTGTTGCTGCCCTACAAGACGCCAGCAGGCATGATGGCCACTGACTGCTTTGACAGTTGGCGGTCAAGGATCAAAGAAGAAGAAGACATGCTCGTACGTTTATTTCGTAGTCTGGCTTCTTTGCCGAATAACACTGATGCGTGCCGTAATATATATAAAGTTCGGAGAAGGTCTCCGTGGCCAAAGTACACACTAGGGGTAGTCCAACAACACGTATCAGCATACTTCAGTGAGCTGACAAACACCTCCTTCACAATTTACAATACGCAGTTTATTGTACTGGACACAAAGCTCCATGATAATAGAATATAGGCCCAATGGCAAATGCAGTAATAGGCAGTCGTCCAGTCCGTTCACTATCAAACGCTGGTCAATGGCAATCATACAGTCTTTATTCTCATCGTACACTTGACATCTTCGTAACTAGATATGATTCCTGAATAGAATAGACTAGGGACACCTCACCAAAGTATCTTGGTGCCCTAGTGATGGAATGATGCAGGAAAATCACAGTAGACTGCAGGAGCTCAATACACATACGTCCGCTCACATTCAAACACAAGCCGCATCTCTTCTAGCAGACGATCACCCACCTCTGCTTCAAATATTCGCGTCTGCTTCTACACCATATCGGTATGACGTCACTTCCTTTATTAGTAAGTAAGTCCGTATAAAATTATCAGAAAAGGAACACTGAAGAGCTAACTATAATACCTACGTAATCGTTATGAATTTTAATCACAACAGACATGATCGCTATTTTGACGTAGCAGGCCAGCGCTATCACTAAATCGAAAAGATTGGCGAGTTCTATTTTATTGCGTTTGTAATCATGGAATTTTCCAAGTAGTATCCCCTTTACACTAATTGTCTTACTGATGGCTTGCCATGTCCGTAGAATGGGAGAAGATCGGCTACCTCAACGAGTATGGGAAACCAATAGCCAGGGATCTAGACCCCCAGGACGACCCAGAGTTTGCTGGGAGGACAACATCAGACAGTCTCTGAAGGACAGAGAACTAGATTAGAACCAGACCAGGAGGAAGACAGACGATAGGATAGTATGGCGCTCTCTAAGGCAAACCTCTTCACCCCAGGAAAGAAGAGGAACTACTAAGTAAGTACGTTTTACTGAAACGACTGAAACGAAGAGTGAAAAAAATCATGTCAGCTTTTCTGGAAAATACGGAAAAGCGTACACAGCACAGTGAAAGTTTAATTGAACACCTTTTAAAGAGCGCGCAGACCGTTACATTTTTTCCTGGTGCATTGACCACTGACCGTTAGTCATAATAAGTTTGACTAAAAAGATATACAGGAGAAACAGTGCCGCTTGCATAAACCATCTCCATTTGACAGCAGTAATAATACATTTAAATCACGCGCCGTGAAACCTGAAGTAACAATAATAAACCAGCAGAGCAAAACGGTTTTTCTAGTAGAAGTAGCAATAACATATACTGCCAACTTAGATGCATCTTACCAAAATAAAATGAATACGTACTTTCAACTGAGTGCGGATATGGTTTGGTTTTTGGTTTGAAGGACTATCTTCATTGGACACGGACAACTCCATCAGTGCTCCGATCTCCTCCCTAAGATCACACAAACAGGATCTCAGCACAGTGCACGAACTCCGTAGCACCGGTGAGCATCCCAATGCGTGTATGTAGGAATCACACATTCTATAAATAATTTTGTGGTGGGTAGGTTTCTAATTTTTAAATTTTTGCCAGGGCAACGGCCTTATGGCCTGGTCTTTACGATTTCCAACTGCCGTGGGATTTTTAACGGGACCTCGTATTTTTTTCACCCGTATCGGAGACGGCTAGGCATCCTATTGCACTACCTAGGAGACCAGGGGAGAGTATGACATCATTAGGATAACTGGTTCTGAAAAAGATTTCCATAAATTATATTCCCTCTACTGGGAATCGAACACGGTACCTTTACAATTCGAGGCGGACGGCATATCTCTTAGCCACACCGACCCCTAAGGTGCGGATATAAATGAATGAAAGTGACGTAGATGTTGTTTTCACCTCTTGTAGTTCTCGGGGATCTATAAATAGACACAGTAAGAATAGAATTAGTGCACCCTCAACAGGATTCAAAATCTGGATGGCCCATGCCGAGTTTTAATTGGCTCCAGTCACCTACCTAGTACAAAGTTAATAATCTTCTGGCTCCAGTCACCTATCTTCTTCTCTTCTTCTTCCGTCCTTAGCCAACGACCGGCAAAGCAGTCAGTGGCCATTACGCCTAGTGGCGTCTTAAGGGCAACAGCGAATGGATTTTCTTTGCCGTTGTTCCCATCACGCCTAATGGCGTCTTTAGGGCAACGACAAATCAATCCGTTTGTCGTTGTTTCCGTAATCAAAGTGACTGGCAAACGGGTGATCAGCCCGTTGGGAGTCACCTATCTAGTACTGAGTTAATAATCTTCTGGCTCCAGTCACCTACCTATAATCTTCTGGCTACAGTCACCTACCTAGTACTGAGTTAATAATCTTCTGGCTTAAGTCACCTACCTAGTGCTGAGTTAATAATCTTCTGGCTTAAGTCACCTACCTAGTGCAGAGTTAAAAATCTTCTGGCTCCAGTCACTTACCTAGTGCTGAGTTAATAATCTTCTGGCTCCAGTCACCTACCTAGTGCTAAGTTAATAATCTTCTGGCTCCAGTCACCTACCAAGTGCTGAGTTAATAATCTTCTGGCTCAAGTCACCTACCTAGTGCTGAGTTAATAATCTTCTGGCTCCAGTCACCTATCTAGTACTGAGTTTATAATCATCTGGCTCCAGTCACCTATCTAGTGCTGAGTTAATAATCTTCTGGCTCTAGTCACCTACCTAGTGCTGAGTTAATAATCTTCTGGCTCCAGTCACCTACCTAGTACTGAGTTAATAATCTTCTGGCTCCAGTAACATACCTAGTGCTGAGTTAATAATCTTCTGGCTCCAGTCACCTACCTAGTGCTGAGTTAATAATCTTCTGGCTCCAGTCACCTACCTAGTACTGAATTAATAATCTTCTGGATTCAGTCACCCACCTAGTACTGAGTTAATAATCTTCTGGCTCCAGTCACCTACCTAGTACTGAATTAATAATCGTCTAGATACATTCACCTACCTAGTACTGAGTTAATAATCTTCTGGCTCCAGTCACCCACCTAGTACTGAGTTAATAATCTTCTGGCTCCAGTAACATACCTAGTGCTGAATTAATAATCTTCTGGGTACATTCACCTACCTAGTGCTGAGTTAATAATCTTCTTGCTCCAGTCACCTACCTAGTGCTGAGTTAATAATCTTCTGGCTCCAGTCACCTACCTAGTGCTGAGTTCAGAATCTTCTGGCTACATTCACCTACTTAGTGCTGAGTTAATAATCTTCTGGCTCCAGTCACCTACCTAGTACTGAATTAATAATCTTCTGGATCCAGTCACCCACCTAGTACTGAGTTAATAACCTTCTGGCTCCAGTAAAATACCTAGTGCTGAATTAATAATCTTCTGGGTACATTCACTTACCTAGTGCTGAGCTAATAATCTTCTGGCTCCAGTCACCTACCTAGTGCTGAGTTAATAATCTTCTGGCTCCAGTAACATACCTAGTACTGAGTTAATAATCTTCTGGCTCCAGTCACCTACCTAGTGCTGAGTTAATAATCTTCTGGCTCCAGTCACCTACTTAGTGTTGAGTTAATAATCTTCTGGCTCCAGTCACCTACCTATTGCTGAGTTAATAATCTTCATGCGCTTCTGGCATTTCAAATAACGGTACACAAATGATACAATTTTACATATATTGTAATGAGAAAGACCATATTACAATGCCAAATGATATTTTTTGCTGTTGTTAAATCTTCTTCCCCTTGTACATTCCCTTGTGGCATAGACGATCACGTCTCTTCACAACTTCCTGTCTCCAGTACTGTTTATCAATTCTGTTATTGGCTTTCTTCATACCATAATGTCAAACTGTAAAGTACCTTCTTTCAGTTTTTTTTCTGTTTAATTCAGTCTTACCTGTTGTCATGGTATTCCAGCTTTCTTCTTCTTATAACATGCCCAAACAAAGTGGACTGCTTCCTTTCAACCTGAGGAATAAGCTTCCTTTCAACCTGAGGAATAAGCTTCCTTTCAACCTGAGGAATAAGTTTCCTTTCAACCTGAGGAATAAGCTTCCTTTCCTTTCAATCTGAGGAATAAGCTTCCTTTCAACCTGAGGAATAAGCTTCCTTTCAACCTGATGAATAAGTTTCCTTTCAACCTGAGGAATACGCTTCCTTTCAACCTGAGGAATAAGCTTCCTTTCAATCTGAGGAATGAGCTATCTTTCAACCTGAGGAATAAGCTTCCTTTCAACCTGATGAATAAGTTTCCTTTCAACCTGAGGAATACGCTTCCTTTCAACCTGAGGAATAAGCTTCCTTTCAACCTGAGGAATAAGCTTCCTTTCAACCTGATGAATAAGTTTCCTTTCAACCTGAGGAATACGCTTCCTTTCAACCTGAGGAATAAGCTTCCTTTCAATCTGAGGAATGAGCTTCCTTTCAACCTGAGGAATAAGCTTCATTTCAACCTGAGGAATTAGTTTCCTTTCAACCTGAGGAATAAGCTTCCTTTCAACCTGAGGAATTAGTTTCCTTTCAACATGAGGAATTAGCTTACTTTCAACCTGAAGAATATGCTTTCTTTCAACCTGAAGAATAAGTTTCCTTTCAACAGGAGGAATAAGCTTTCTTTCAACCTGAGGATTAAACTTCCTTTCAACCTGAGGAATAAGCTTACTTTCAACCTGAAGAATAAGCTTCCTTTCATCCTAAAGAACAAGCTTCCTTTCTTACTTACTTAGTCGTTCCCCTTCTACCGTGAGGTGTAGAGGTTTGGAAGAGAGAGCGCCAGACTATTCTATCGGCTGTCTTCCTTTTGGCCTGGTTCCATTCTAGTCCTCGGTCCTTCAAAGATTGTCTAATGTTGTCCTCCCAGCGGACTCTGGGTCGTCCTCGGGGTCTGGATCCTTGGCTCTTTGTTTCCCATGCTTGTCGTGGTAGCCGATCTTCTCCCATTCTGCAGACATGAGCTTCCTTTCAACCTGAGGAATAAGTTTCCTTTTAACCTGAGGAATAAGCTTACGTTCAACCTGAGGAATAAGCTTCCTTTCAACCTGAGGAATAAGCTTCCGCTCAACCTGAGGAATAAGCTTCCTTTCAACCTGAAGAATTAGCTTCCTTTCAACCTGAAGAATAAGCTTCCTTTCAGCCTGAGGAATAAGTTTCCTTTCAACCTGAGGAATAAGCTTCCTTTCAACCTAAGGAATAAGCTTCCTTTCAATCTGAGGAATAAGTTTCCTTTCAACCTGAGGAATGAGCTTCCTTTCAACCTAAGGAATAAGCTTCCTTTCAATCTGAGGAATAAGTTTCCTTTCAACCTGAGGAATGAGCTTCCTTTCAACCTGAGGATTAAGCTTCCTTTGTGCATTGGCTTCTGTCTGGATCCTTATAACTCTTTTTTAGCTGCTCATGTTATTTTTTTATTTACATACTTCTATAAAACCACGTCTCTTGCATACTTTTATACTAATTTTCCATGACTCACTTCCATGTATGAGGATTGGTTCTATATAGCACTAAAAAACTCTCTTTCCTACTTCTTTAAAATCCACGTCTATTTCATAACTAATTGTCCATGACTCACTTCCATGTATCGGGATTGGTTCTATATTACTCTGAAAAACTCTCTTACGTCTATTTACATCCAATACCATAATTTCCGCCGTAAGTACGTCGGTGGGTCACATTATGCACACCGTCATTTGCGCACTTGTCTATTTTCGAGAGAGTACATTAACTTTCAACCATAGCTAAGGGTTGCAACTGTGGTTGAAAGTTAGACAATAATTGTATTGTGTCCCTTATATGTACTCTCCCGAAAATAGAAAAGTGCACAAATGACGGTGTGCGTGAACAGTTTGATTATGGAAAAAAGGCAACAACACAATTGATAAACAGTACATGAACTGCAGTTTCGTCAAACTTCAAACGTTGTTCTCAGAGGCAGTAAGTTGACCATGGCTTCCCAGAGGCAGTAAGTCGACCAGGGCAAGATTTTAAAATATGCACGAACAATTACGAGACATGTTGTCATAAAAGAAATGTTAGTTATTTGGTCAATTTACGGCCCATTAGATCATTATCACTGCTCCACATGTTATTTAGGAAGGTTACTCCATGTCTTCATATTTAATACATCCATATAATTTTCACTACAAATATATAATGACGGTCGCATGCAATGAAATGACCACAGTAGTGATAGCACCGTCTGTAATACATGTAACAGAAACAACACACTATAATTAACAACCTGCCAATGTTGACAGGTTATTGCTAGTAATGAAATAAATTACAACTGTGTTGATCAATGCTCATCATAGAGTGCTTATAAAGTTATCTGTTTATGCCAGCTTTTCTCTTGGTTATAATGAGAAAATGTTATCAGGAGTGTCCAACTGGCTAAGTTGTTAAATCGCTTGCCTCTCATGGTCAAGTTACCGAGATCGAAACCTGGTAGTATCCCGCACTAGTTTACCCAGCCATAAATGATTACCTGACTTTGCTTGTGAGTTAGGGAAGGCAAAGACAGCGAGGAAGGGAACTATTCATTGACCTCATGAACAGCTGAACACAGCCCAGTGATGTCTCTATCACTTCACTCCACTACAGCAGTTTCTTGGACGGGAATACCTTGAATGCTGTCAGATCAAGTAAGATCCAGTGCCACCTCCGTATCGAAGGTTGTGATAATATCTAGCGTTGTATGTATAATTCATTGATGAACACTTCCTCGGACTACTTTCTACGCATCCCTTGAAGCCTTATTTTTATTGTTGTTCAGAATCGATATCACTGCACTCCGGGCAAACCAATAGGCACTCAGTCTCCTTCAGCAAATGTGGAAGGGTATGAATGCTAATTGTTCTTGTAGATTTGATGTACAATTCCAGCCATCTTAGCCTTGTTGGTTCATATACTGCAGTGTCGTTCTCTAACAGGCAATCATTAACATTCTTTAGTTTCTCTCCTTTGCCCAAATTCACTGTCCCACTATGATGCTCTCCAGGCTAGTCTGACAGCTCTCTCGTTGCCGCGTACTCGTTATGACGGTATTGCCTCCCCTGCTTTGCAGTAGTGGTCCAACAGTGACCAAAACTCAAGATTATCTAATATGGGTTTTCAAGGTATCTACCTTCGCACAAGGTTACTCTTGGCAGAGATGTAGATAGAAGGGTAATGACACTTCTATTACAAAGGGAGTCTTCACAAGATATTCAGATAAGCGACAACAATGCTACTTTGGCTGAGCACGTTCATTCTAAAATATGCCGACAACTTTTGTGAAGGAATTAAGCACTTATTAATTTCAGCTCGTTCAAGCCCCCACCCCTGATTTACTCAGTGGAATTCTTACTATTCTAATATAGCTCTGTTTAGAGTGTGTGTAGCAAATTGACTGAGACAAACATGCAGTAACTTTAAAATGATTAAATCGAAGTTAAATTTGTATCATTACTAATAACAAAATTTAATAATCACTTTAGGTTTTAACAGTAACGGCCAAGCTGGTCCTGCGTCTGTCTATAAGACCCTCTTATGATGGCGTCTCGCACAACGTCAGTCCACTTCTACCTTCACTTGGTTCCAGAGATAGTACTTTCTGCTGGTATCACCAATAAGCCAATCCGGCTCACAGACTTTTTGCTCAGATGAATAAAAGTGACTTGAATCGGCCTCTTACACGCGTCTGGGGTGTCGTTAATTTAATAAGTTCCCTCTCTGACTTTGTGTGTTTTCAGTTTCCACAGTCCTGGTTTCCTTGTTAATATTGATAAAGAATTCCTGGGCTATTTTGTAAGTCCGCCCAGATTCTCCAATAAAATGTCCAAGCTGATAAAATGAAATTCTGAATTCTATTCTTCACCCTAGCAAGGTCTGGTATCTTGGCAAGCGATCTTCACAGTAGTTTTTCACAGTGAAATAATACGGAAACGTGTCAGGTTATATTCCCGGTCTCCTACACATCTGTTTATTATGGAGTTAAATAAACACTCCAATCATTTTCAAACAGGCGGGTTCGGTTGTGGTACTTTCAAAATATTCCACGTGAAATAAGGTGCGTAAAGCAAAAGGCCACGTATTACCATATATGGCAATAAGATATACGATGCTTTGCCTGCAGACTCGCGAACATGTCGTTAACCTCATATGACAACGTGTTCCAAAAGTAACAATTGATTACTTTATCAGAAAGTAATCTCTTATCTGTATCTGTCCATAAGTTGTCTCCCCGTATTCCAAGCTTTGGTGATGCGCGCACCCGTCTTATCGGTGATTAGGCAGATAGCGCTGGGCGATGTACGTGTTAATCAGTAGCGGCCAAGCTTCGTACAAGTGAATTTTACCAGCCTGCCTCTCGTAATATTATCTCTACCTCTCCTTGCAAATGTGAGGTGTTTATCATCCACAAGGAGTGTCAGATAACAGACAAGGCACGATATACTGAAAGTAGTGAAAGAATACTTGAAAATATAAACTATCTGCTACATAGTATAGAAAGAAAGAAAGAAAGAAAGTGCGACAATTGAAAGCATGCAATAAAACCAGTACCACAAATGCACCGATTACTGCCGGAGTGAAACAGAGATCGAGAGGGGTCGCCCCATTCTATCACACTGGTGCATGACCAAGGCATTATATACGCACCGGTTCCTGAAGCGTTGAGGCCTCTATGTACTTTTCCCACTCCTATCTGCTATACATTAAATCGCTATAACTCTCTTTATCTGTTTTCTTTCAAACTTATCCTTCATTGTAATGACTATAACTCTCTTGTCTGTTTCCTTTCAAACTTATCCTTCATTTTAATCGCTATAACTCTCTTATCTGTTTTCTTTCAAAATTATCCTTCATTATACTCGCCAGTAGAAGCCGCGGTAGCGCAGTGGTTAGTGCACTGGCATCCTAGCTCGGTGGTCCATGGTTCGACCCCCAGTTGAGGTGGGATTTTTTAGACCGCAAACGGCTCCGGGGTCGACCCAGCCTCATGAATTGGGTACCAGAACAACTCTGGGATGGTTAAGGCGGCGGGCGTGATGCTGACCGCATAACCCCCAAGTGTGCCGATAGTCAAGAAAATACGGACCTAACACCGTATTCCCAATATGCCTCAATAGGCGTGTAACGGGATCCCCCTTCCCCCATACTCGCCAGTAAATTGTTACGTCTCTCATATGACCAAATATTTTGTTTGTCTGTTTGTGATCTCTTTAATTATTTCCTTGTTCCTCCCTTCCTTGCGTCATTTGATATTTTCTGACAATACTAAAGTAGAGTTCGGAGTCGTAAAATTACGTTGACCCCTGAGATGAACTTACACTACCTGATAGTAGACTTCTTCACCTCGGAGGCAAAAGGTAAATACAGTAGAACTCCATTTATCCGAACCCCATGGGACCGAGCATCGTTCGCATAATCAAATGTTCGGATAATTGGATTACATAATATATCGAGTACATGTACACATATTTCTAAAAATAATTAACCATCACAAGGAAAATACACTATAAAACATATATACTTGTACTGTAATAATAATACCCACACTGTATTAGATCACCGTATCACCAAAATCTTTTATTACACTGCAGTGCATGTACTACTTGTATTAATTATTTTTGTTAAGAAAGAGAAATGTTTTCAAAATAACATTACAAACGATTCAAAACCAGGCACAACTTACGTATACATGTACTTGCACAGATGTAGCCCACTATTTAAAATAATGAGGAATCCTCTTTTGCACCAAACTGGATAGTCTCCTTTTGGCTGCTAAGTCCTGCATTCTCTTCAACAGCAGAAGCTGTGTAGGACAGCTGTCATCTTCTTGCTCGTACCAAGCCATCGCTGTTTCTAGTGCTATAAAGGCCTCTTCAGGACTTGGTCGACGTTTTGGTTTTTCTTCATAATCTACAAGTACATCATGTACTTCTGAGGAGTCTTCATCATCGGTCACTACATGTATTTGGTTTTCTTCTTGCACAAAAGACAAAATTTCTTCGTCATTCAAAAACTGAAAACCAGAATCATTATCATCTTCTAGCCACATGTGTGCATCATCTTTGTCACAGTCCGAAAATCCGGGCATTGCTTGAAACAACTTCCACAACTTCATTTATACTGTACAATCATCATTTGTATCCACTGCAGTAGTTTCATTTCCTCCTTTTTTCCCAAGCAATCTATTCCAAGCCTTGATGAGATTATCTTGTGACTTGGTGGTCCAAGCATCAGCTAACATATAGCAGCAGTCTTTGAGATTAAGCTTTTTGGAAAACGCCACCACACTTTCTTCATCTTCAGCCAACAATAAACGACGCAGGACTTCCTTCTTGTACATCTTTTTAAGCTTTGCTATAACACCCTGATCCATTGGTTGAATCAGTGCTGTTACATTGGGAGGCAGAAAAATTACTTTAAAATTTGTATCAACTGCATTCAATGTATCCGTCTCTGGATGAGATGGTACATTGTCCAGTAGAAGAATTACTTTTCCAGTTTTTTTTTTTTTTCTTGTTCTCTCAACCTCTTCACATTTGGGATGAACTGATTTGTATACCAATCAAGAAATATTTCACTATTCATCCAAGCACTCTTCTGTGCTTTGTAACACAATGGGAGACATGTCACATTCTTTAAACAACGTGGTTTTTTGGCTTTGCCGATCATTAGCACCGGTAAACGATGACTTCCACTGGCATTCGCGGCTACCAAAATTGTTACTCTCTCTTTGCACTTTTTAAACCCAGGGGCAGCTGCTTCGCGCTGAGATACAAGTGATTTTTGAGGCAATGATTTCCAGTATAAGCCAGTCTCATCGGCATTATACACATCATCGAGTGAATAACCTTCTTCCAAAAAAGCCAAGAAGGTTTCTTTAAAATTTTCAGCGGCAGTTGCATCGCTAGATAAAGATTCCCCTTGAATCTCCAATTCTCGTATGCCATGACGAGATTTAAAGTTTCTTAACCATCCCTGGCTAGCCTTAAAGTCAGAAGGACCGTCAAGTTGATTGTTGAACTGAAGAGCCTTTTCACACAACAGAGAACCAGAGATAGGTTCCCCTTTGCTTCTTCTTTGCAAAAACCATATATACAAAGCCTCTTCCAATTTCACATCTTTCGCACTTCTCATGGTTTTACGTTTCTTCGACCCATTTTCACTATCAAATTTCGATGCAAAACTCATAATTTTATCCTTGTTACTTTTGATGTCAGAGATGGTAGCTTTCCCAACATTGAAAATCCTCGTAAGTAAAGACACAGTTTCACCTTGTCCTAGTCTCTTGATAATTTCTGTTTTCGTTTCAATTGACAAAACATTGCGGTTCCTTTTATATGCTTTAGGCCTACTGGAAGATGCCATATCGCACAGAGAAATACTTACTTACTTACTTAGTCGTTCCTCTTCTACCGTGAGGTGTAGAGGTTTGGAAGAGAGAGCGCCAGACTATCCTATCGGTTGTCTTCTTCCTGGCCTGGTTCCATTCTAGTCCTCGGTCCTTCAAAGATTGTCTAATATTGTCCTCCCAGCGGACTCAGAAATACTTGTACACGTCATTCTGCTGTAGTAGCAGACACAATTATTTTAAGTTGAACTGTCTGTTTAGCCAGTGTTCTACCAAGAACGCACACGTACACTGGATTGGTAAACCAGATATTAACTGACTTTATGATCTAACTGACTTCCTGTAGGTAAGCGACCGACCATTAGCCCACCCCATTCTCTACAAATTGTTCGCACACATTTGAAGCTTGCCGCATCAAAAGATTCAGAATTGTAGTCTAACGTGACTGATGGCGCCTGATTTTTTTTTTTTTTTTTTTTTCTGGAAAAAGTGTTCGGATAATTGGATGTTCGGATAATTGGGGTTCGGATAAATGGAGTTCTACTGTAATGCATTCAAAGTTGCTGTTTCATATTGCCCTCGGTCTTCCATAGTTTCTCTCAACTTGAATGACACTGCACATTTAAATAGGTTTATCCTTTAGGCAAGGCGCGGCTACCTCCTGCACACAAACTGTTTGCGCTTTATGTGGTTATGACTAATCGATTTAAGTATACCTTTTATATTTTTTTTTTACCCATCACGTAAAACAATTGAGAACTTTTCATTTAAAAAAAAAAAAATAATGGTATAATGACAGTGCAGTTTTCTATCCACTGGGCAAAACCATTTCATTCGATCATTAACACTAATTGTTTGATAAATCCCCCTTTTATCTCATTTATGTTTTCTTTAAAACTTCTTAAATAGCACTGGATGAACCTGAACTCTTTGGCTGTCTTGTCCTATCTTGCATTAAAACCTAATTATACCAATCTCCACCCAGTCCGTGTTAGAAGAATACCACCTTTTTTTATCAAAGAAATTTTGGTCCACAAGATGAAGACAAGAACGTGACAAGATGAAAACAACGCTCGGCCCAAAGATGCACACAAACAGGTAACTCTAGTATTTAAAAATAGGTCGCGCTCTTTAGAAGTTTTACCTAAGAGATGAAGTGACATTTTTTAGCGTCTTTGTTGCTTTATTTGCGAGTTCTGAGCAGCTTCCACGATGAGACGACAAATCTAAACCGCCAGACTTTAATCTTCGACAGTTTCATATATCAAAAAAAGTATTTATTCAATGAAAGTCTCAATCAATATGATCCTTAACTTCAATATTTAATGGATCTTGTTACGGGTTAAAAAATGGTGCTGTTGTGGGAATTTTTTATTTGTACTTTATAAATATGTTAATGGCATCCATATGAAGAGAACAATAAAAGCAGCAACCAAATAGCTACAGACTTTTATAAACGGATGCTTGCGTAGGATAAAAGAATTGAAGTGGCATGAGAAGACCACTATGTGGAACTGATGACAAGAACCAGACAAGTGCCAACAGAACATAAGATGAGAAGATCACTATGTGGAACTGATGACAAGAACCAGACAAGTGCCAACAGAACATAAGATGAGAAGACCACTATGTGGAACTGATGACAAGAACCAGACAAGTGCCAACAGAACATAAGATGAGAAGATCACTATGTGGAACTGATGACAAGAACCAGACAAGTGCCAACAGAACATAAGATGAGAAGACCACTATGTGGAACTGATGACAAGAACCAGACAAGTGCCAACAGAACATAAGATGAGAAGACCACTATGTGGAACTGATGACAAGAACCAGACAAGTGCCAACAGAACATAAGATGACAAGACCACTATGTGGAACTGATGACAAGAACCAGACAAGTGCCAACAGGACATAAGATGAGAAGACCACTATGTGGAACTGATGATAAGAACCAGACAAGTGCCAACAGAACATAAGATGAGAAGACCACTATGTGGAACTGATGACAAGAACCAGACAAGTGCCAACAGAACATAAGATGAGAAGACCACTATGTGGAACTGATGATAAGAACCAGACAAGTGCCAACAGAACATAAGATGAGAAGACCACTATGTGGAACTGATGACAAGAACCAGACAAGTGCCAACAGAACATAAGATGAGAAGACCACTATGTGGAACTGATGACAAGAACCAGACAAGTGCCAACAGGACATAAGATGAGAAGACCACTATGTGGAACTGATGACAAGAACCAGACAAGTGCCAACAGGACATAAGATGAGAAGACCACTATGTGGAACTGATGACAAGAACCAGACAAGTGCCAACAGAACATAAGATGAGAAGACTACTATGTGGAACTGATGACAAGAACCAGACAAGTGCCAACAGAACATAAGATGAGAAGACCACTATGTGGAACTGATGACAAGAACCAGACAAGTGCCAACAGAACATAAGATGAGAAGACCACTATGTGGAACTGATGACAAGAACCAGACAGGACAAAGTGCCATTATGTGGAACAGGAACATAAGTGCCATGAGAGAAGACCACTATGTGGAACTGATGACAAGAACCAGACAAGTGCCAACAGGACATAAGATGAGAAGACCACTATGTGGAACTGATGACAAGAACCAGACAAGTGCCAACAGAACATAAGATGAGAAGACCACTATGTGGAACTGATGACAAGAACCAGACAAGTGCCAACAGGACATAAGATGAGAAGACCACTATGTGGAACTGATGACAAGAACCAGACAAGTGCCAACAGGACATAAGATGAGAAGACCACTATGTGGAACTGATGACAAGAACCAGACAAGTACCAACAGAACATAAGATGAGAAGAAGACGCTGGAGATGGAGAGGACACACATTGGGGAAACCTGTTGATAGCATAACCTGGCGGTTCTTATCCTTGAATGCCCAAGGTAATAGAGGTAAAAAAGGTAAAGGTAAACGATCCCGTTACACGTCTATTGGGGCATATTGGGAATACGGTGTTAGGCACTTATTTTCTTGACCATCGGCACACTAGGGGTGATGTGGTCAGCATCAAGAGAGGTAAAGAAAGACCAAAAATACGTAGAGAAGAGAACTGGAGACAGGCATGAAGGGGATGATGATGATGATGATGATGATGATGATGATGATGATGATGATGATGATGGTGATGACATGAAAAGACCGTGAGCTGCTGGCAAGGGACAGGAGGACTTGGCATATGTTTGTTGAAGGCTTATGCTCCTTTGAGAGGTGATGGATGATGATGATGGCGATGATGATGAAGATGGTGATGCTGAGTTAGATCATAAATACCATTTAAAATATCATCTAGAAACGCTTGGACATTAACTTGACAGGAAGCTTACATCAAGCATTCACATGTTCTTGTAGTAGTGGTTTCTATGGCAATGTGTTCTAATCATGAGTTTGCCAGCCCCGTGCACAACTTTATATTATTAGCCTTATACGACATGCCTGAGGATGCACTAGTCCTTGCCATTCGTTGTCTATTCAGAGACCACAGGGTAACACGCGGGGCTAGCTATTGTATGTGTATTTTGTGTAAAGTGACGTTCCCGAGACAGCAGGCCGAAGCCGTTGGGGAATCATTGGTTGCTGTATGTAAACAACAAAATGTAAAGGTAGTCCCATTGCAGATACTGCCGAAGGGGAGTGATGTGTTAGAGACTTCACTATACTAGGCCCAGCATCGAGAGGTGGGGGGACCAGGTCCGTACCTCGCTGCCTTGTCCTTATTTAAACTGCTGAAAGACTTGTCCTTATTTAAACTGCTGAAAGACTTGTCCTTATTTAAACTGCTGAAAGACTTGTCCTTATTTAAACTGCTGAAAAACTTGTCCTTATTTAAACTGCTGAAAGACTTGTCCTTATTTAAACTGCTGAAAGACTTGTCCTTATTTAAACTGCTGAAAGACTTGTCCTTATTTAAACTGCTGAAAGACTTGTCCTTATTTAAACTGCTGAAAGACTTGTCCTTATTTAAACTGCTGAAAGACTTGTCCTTATTTAAACTGTTGAAAGACTTGTCCTTATTTAAACTGCTGAAAGACTTGTCCTTATTTAAACTGCTGAAAGACTTGTCCTTATTTAAACTGCTGAAAGATTTGTCCTTATTTAAACTGCTGAAAGACTTGTCCTTATTTAAACTACTGAAAGACTTGTCCTTATTTAAACTGCTGATAAACTGCTGAAAGACTTGTCCTGCTATAGAAGTGCGTACGAAAGTGTTATTTTTATTATTATTTCATTTTCCACCAAGAATGTATGGATATAAGCGAGAATGTGTTTATGTAATTTTTGTATTGATGATTGATGACATATTCAAAAATACAGATTAATTGTAGACGTTTTGACCGCACGAGTGAGTGTCGGTATACAGAATTTATTTATTTTATTTATTTATTGTTTTGTTTATTTTATATTATTTTTTATGTATTTATTTATTTATTTTTTAAATTAATAATATTTTTTTTTCAATTAATATCTTGTTTGTTAAAAAAAAAACCTACTCATTTTTTATTATGATTGCATACTGTAAATGAATGCTGTTATGTTAACTTTATAATGTTGCATGCCTTTAAATTAATGCTTAAAGTAACATGTGAAAATAAAAGGATATAGTATGCAAGATAAATGAGAGTGGAAGGGCAGAATGTTAGACGGGTCTGCGCGTCCAATTCTTAACCCTTCGAAAATAAAGTTCGTTCGCTCGTTCATTCCCTAACTCAAGAGCACAGTCAGATACCCATTTACAGCTGGGTAGACTGGAGCGTGATGATACCGTGAAGCGAACACAGCACCTTAGCCGCGAGAGACCAGAGCTCTAACCACTCTGCCAATCGGACGATCTGCTGTTTGTAGAAAGGGACAAAATCCAACATATCCTTCTATAGACATTGTGAGCATGGTCTAGACTAGAGCTAGCTTCAGGTAACAGGACACACGATTTGCTTGTGTTTACCTTCAGGCTTGCATGAATGTTGAACCTACTGCACTTCTTAAGAAGGGAACAGAATTTGGTTAAGGAACAAAATGTGTTTATTTAAGCTCATTTATTGTAAGCGATGAAACATGGAAGACTTAATTTAGCTCTTTTATGAATGTAAAGTGCTGTGCCTGGGTTCTTTTACGTTCTGTACTTTGTATAATTTAGTGCCAACATTTCTGAGAAAGCACGGTAGATGACACATCAAAAACAAACGGAGGAACAAGTACAAAATGAAAGCGGAGATCGTTTGAAAACAACTTGACAAAAAGAAAAAGGTTTCCTTCAGACATCACTAGGACAGCATGAGACAGAACAGGATTACTGCTCTCAGACATGTCGTAAGATGCGACTAATAAAGTGTTTGTGTGGGGCTGACAACTTCGTCATGTAAAACGAATTGCTTCAGAGATCGCCACTGCAAAGGTACCGGAATACTTTGATGCAATTTTTATGCAAAAAGACATACTGCAATGATCTCCCCGGTCTCCTTGGGCGGCTAAACGGAAGAAGAAGAGGAAAAATCATATACACGGAGTCCCAGGTAAAACTTGGAAGGCAACTGGCAATGCAAATATTAAGAAGGCTTCAATAAGGACAGCCATGTTTAATGAAACTAAAAAAAAAAAGATTCGCCAAAGGCAGGATTTGACTGGATAGCTACAATCGTTGACGTAAACAACTGAAGGAATTAATGGGTGGATGTACAAAAACACACGCTACAATCGTTGACGTAAACAACTGAAGGAATTAATGGGTGGATGTACAAAAACACACGCTACAACCGTTGACGTAAACAACTGAAGGAATTAATGGGTGGATCCACAAAAACACACTCTACAATCCTTTAATGGGTGGATGTACAAAAACACACGCTACAATCGTTGACGTAAACTACTGAAGGAATTAATGGGTGGATGTACAAAAACACACGCTACAATCGTTGACGTAAACTACTGAAGGAATTAATGGGTGGATGTACAAAAACACACGCTACAACCGTTGACGTAAACTACTGAAGGAATTAATGGGTGGATGTACAAAAACACACGCTACAATCGTTGACGTAAACTACTGAAGGAATTAATGGGTGGATGTACAAAAACACACGCTACAACCGTTGACGTAAACTACTGAAGGAATTAATGGGTGGATGTACAAAAACACACGCTACAACCGTTGACGTAAACTACTGAAGGAATTAATGGGTGGATGTACAAAAACACACGCTACAACCGTTGACGTAAAATACTGAAGGAATTAATGGGTCGATGCACAAAATCTCACGTTACAACCGTTGACGTAAACTACTGAAATAATTAATGGGTGGATGTACAAAAACACACACTACAAAATACTGTTGGAATTAATGGGTGGATAAAAAACACTGAAGGAATTGAATGGGTGGGTGGATGTACAAAAACACACGCTACAACCGTTGACGTAAACTACTGAAGGAATTAATGGGTCGATGTACAAAAACACACGCTACAACCGTTGACGTAAAATACTGAAGGAATTAATGGGTGGATCTACAAAAACACACTCTACAATCCTTGACGTAAACCACTGAAGGAATTAATGGGTGGACAAACAAAAACTCACGTTACAACCGTTGACGTAAACTACTGAAATAATTAATGGGTCGATGTACAAAAACACACGCTACAACCGTTGACGTAAACTACTGAAGGAATTAATGGGTGGATGTACAAAAACACACGCTACAACCGTTGACGTAAACTACTGAAGGAATTAATGGGTCGATGCACAAAAACACACGCTACAACCGTTGACGTAAACTACTAAAGGAATTAATGGGTGGATGTACAAAAACACACGCTACAACCGTTGACGTAAAATACTGAAGGAATTAATGGGTGGATCTACAAAAACACACTCTACAATCCTTGACGTAAACCACTGAAGGAATTAATGGGTGGATATACAAAAACTCACGTTACAACCGTTGACGTAAACTACTGAAATAATTAATGGGTCGATGTACAAAAACACACGCTACAACCGTTGACGTAAACTACTGAAGGAATTAATGGGTGGATGTACAAAATCACACGCTACAACCGTTGACGTAAAATACTGAAGGAATTAATGGGTCGATGCACAAAAACACACGCTACAATCGTTGACGTAAACAACTGAAGGAATTAATGGGTGGATGTACAAAAACACACGCTACAACCGTTGACGTAAACTACTGAAGGAATTAATGGGTGGATGTACAAAAACACACGCTACAACCGTTGACGTAAACTACTGAAGGAATTAATGGTTGGATGCACAAATGCAAACACAAACAATCAGTGAGATTAAAAGCAGTGAGTTTCTCGAGGACTCCGTTAGTATTGCTACTGCGAGATGCTTAGGTCTGCGCTATGTTGTTGTTGTTTTCGTCTATTATGTTGCTGTAATACCCTGTTCAACCTGAAAGTTGGTTATAATTGGGGTATATTGTGTTTAAATACTGGCTGTGCAGAACAAGAAACCGAGCATGAAATTAAAGACAGCTAGAATGTAATTCTCTCTTTATACTACACGCTCACATCTTATTCACACAGTTATTATCCCCATCATCATGATTTTCAACAGCTACACAATTATAAATTCTCTGCGGTATGTCATCATTTTGTGTGTGTTTAATACAAATTTGACTCGTTTTGGCGAGGCACGCCCCGTTCAAACTAGACACAATGTGCGTCGGTTATATTAGGGCGTATGTGCAAATATAAAAGTGTGTGTGGTGTGATTTTTATATGCCTTTATATGTTACCCTGTTTCTCTAATTTTTCTAGTCGTTAAGTAACTGAACTTCACACGACACGAAATGAAATATTAAGTAATAGGTCTTAAGAGTAGCAATTTGATACAGACTCATTATTATAGGCAGGTCATCTAAGAAAATTTAATACCCAAGATTTCCAGCAACAGCATGTAGTTACGACATACACACCACTTGAATACATTAGATACCCACAATCAGGGGCGTCATTAAAGTATTAAGCAGCCGGCGAGGATCTTACCTTAGACACCCCTCCCACCACCCAGTAAAGAAACATACTTGTAAGTATAATTTTAAACAATAATTACTGTCATAATAATGTCTTGTTGCACCTCTATTCTGGCAGGCACCCCGGGCGAACCTCCCATAGCACCCCCTGTAGTACGCCACTGCCCACAATCATTATATACCGGTGATTTAAAAGCCACTTCCCTATTTGTAAATGTGTATTTCTTCGCTTTTTTCCAGTTGTTATTTTATTACATAAAGATATTATGTCACGTGAACATTATAGGTCAACATGAGATCTGCCCTGATCAACACATGACGTCATAGTGGACAACCATTCTCGCTCTCTCTCTTGTAACGTCACTTTTATTGGCCACTTTAGATGTTATTTTCATAAATCTAGACAGCAAGGTTTTTGTTCTGGACATGCACTATAATATAACCTACAAACCTTGTGTCTAGATTGAACGGGGCGCTTCTCGCCAAGACGAGGCAACACTCCTATCTAAAAACAAAATGTTATTTTATTTTGTTTCTGAAAATTAAAAATAAAACTTATTAGTCAAATGGCAGTCAAAACTCCTTGTGTTGTATGCCGTCTTCATTACCATTTGGTCTAGAACCATGGGCAATGATCAAGCAATCTGAAGAAATAATTAAAACCCTTGAGGTATGGATACATAGAAGAATTGGGTGCATCTCAAGGAAAGGAAAGAAAACAAAAAGAGAGGTTTGTTTGTTTGTTTGTTTTTTTTTAAGAAAAGAAAACAGAAGCCAGGAATGAACACAGAAATTAAGAACGAGATCAAATCAAACATACAAAATATTTATGCTATCTAAAAAGACATAACATTTCGGTGACAACACTGTAATAGAAGAAAGAGTTGATAGCAAGACAGTGCTGTAACTGGGAAGATAGCACCAGGAGATGGACAGGAAAACGTCAAAGTTTAACAGCAAGGCAAGAGACACAAGACGAAGAATCATGCATACCTTCGATATGAAAACGGCAACTGATCTGATCATTAGCTTTGGTTTGATTGAAAACTACATTCAGGAGAATGGAGGAAATTACGTTAAGATGTGTTTTCTCTGTTTCATTTAAACTAAACAGACTTCTTGTCTTACAAGAAACACCATCATCATCAGGTGCCATCTCCACATCGAAGGTCGGCTGCAATGTATCTCCAACGTCTTCTGTCTCTTGTCTTAATGGTGCTCTCTGATAGACTTTTTCCTGTCCATCTCTTGGTGTTATCTTCCCACTTATAGCGCTGTCTTCCTCTTGCACGTTTGCCTTCAACTCTGCCTTCTGTTATGATCTTCACTAAGGTGTTATGTTTTTTTACATGGCCAAAATATTTTAGCTGTCTAATTTTGATCTCCTTTCATTAATTCTATTTTCATTCCTAGGTTTTTCTAGGACTCTTTATTTGTTTTCTTCTCTTTCCATGAAACGTGCCTCCATTATTTCTTCTAATTGCTTTTTTCATTGTCCATGTATGTATACCATACAGTAATGAAGAATATATATAGCACTTGATGATTCTCAGTTTGAATTTGTGAGTTAGTTGCTTAGATGTTAGTATTTGTCTCAAGTTGTTGAACGTATCTTTGGCCATTCAATTCTCGTCGTGATTTGTGTTTCGCAAGCAATAAAGTTTGCCTGAAATAGAGTTTAGTTACTACGGTCAAAGGGATATAACAGAGCTAATGCACAATATACAGTCGAAGGGTACTAATAACTAGGATTACTCCCCTTAAGGATACCTGCCTTCGAACTGGAAAGTCCCTTTGTGCACACTAATATTGCTAAAGTAATGGGGAGTTTCTGCCCGTTAAGCACGAAATGGAGAATATACTATACTGTTAACTTCCCTTGTTTGTCGCAATTAATTTACTTATTACGTACCTTATATTTCACAAATGCTTTTATTCATTATTTCCCTTGTATCATGCTTAAGCATTATTTTTACTTTCGTTATATCACACAATTGTGTGAGTGTGTGTGTGTGTGTGTGTGTGTGTGTGTGTGTGTGTGTGTGTGTGTGTGTGTGTGTGTGTGTGTGTGTGTGTGTGTGTGTGTGTGTGTGTGTGTATTATTATAACTGATCACTTTTGCAGTCCGCTAATGACTTTGTTTCCGCCGACATCAAAACATTTCTAAACCTCCCTGATACCGGAATATAGCCTATTTCATATTGAACATTGTTCCCCGTTAATTTTGCTCCCTCCTATACATGAAACTACAATTACCGCTGGCTCCCTTTGCATGAACCCTGCACCTAAAAATGCATGTACTCTTGTTGCTTAAATAGCAGCCCTGCTATATTTATTGAATAAAAGTGCCACGTTTAGTTTAAGGGATGTCGGTGATTAGGTCAAGAAATAATATGACTGATGTTTAATCCGACATGGTGTAACAGGCGAATGGTTGAGCTTGTTCACAGGGCTGGCAATCTCACCATGTAAAACACACTGCTGCAAACATCACCGCCGCAGTAGCACGTGTTTAGACGCAGGCTACTTGCAAGAGCACCAGCTGCATATATGACTATGCTTCATTAGCAACGAAAAAAAGTAGATGGTGATAGTTTGTCCAACATTGATTATCTTCTCAGTTTTTGTTATATTTATGTATCATAATTATTATTTACTTAATATTATTTTCTTCATGAAATTAAAAATTTTTTTTTAATTTCGTCCACTTTCCACTCATTCAATCAGTCAATACCTTACAGATACTACCCGTAGAACACGTCCTCAACAAAACACAAGCCAAACCTTCTTGACCTGTGCCATCCATTCGATGTCTTCTCTATCCTTTTCATATCTGCCTCCAGTTCTCTTATCCGCGTGCCTTTTTTTAGCTCTCTGTGTATCTTACCATGGGTATTCCAGAATATAGACTGCCTTATAAGGTTATCAACTGGTTTTCTTATTGTGTGTCCTGCTCAGCGCTTGCCTTCACTTCGCATCTTGTTCCACTGGCACTGTCAGGTTCTTACAATTAGTTGTTCTATATTAGTGATCGTGTACCATTGTAATCCTTCTATTCTATGCAAACACCCATTTATGAAAGTCTATATCTGTTAATCATCATGTGTGTTCTTCTCTATGCTTCAGAGTCTATGTTACAACAGGCCTGACTTGACATTTGAGTTGAGCTTATGTTACAATAGACCTGAATTGACATTTGAGTAGAGCCTTTGTTACAATAGGCCTGACTTGACATTTGAGTAGAGCCTATGTTACTATAGGCCTGACTTGACATTTGAGTTGAGCCTATGTTACAATAGGCCTGACTTGACATTTGAATTGAAGATTCTTATATGTGAGTTAATGTCCACAAATTTCCCAATGCAATAAAGGTTCATCGAGCCTTTTGTGCTTTTTTATTTTAATACTCGTATCTGTTCCTCCGACAATGATGATAAGAAACTATACTAAGCAATACAACAAGAGTAAATCTGATCATCAGACGACCTCCCTCCGTCGATCAAGTGTTTTGGCCATTTAATCTCCTATACACTCTAAGGGGAGCGGGCCCACTTGCGTCATGACTCCCGAGTGTCTGCCTCCTGTTGTCTTGTGCAGACAGTTGGTCTCACGCCACCTTGGTTGCAGCCTTCAACATCACTCCTGTTTTTCTGCCACCTGGAGGCAATTGTGAAAATAATCCTTTTGTTGAAAATAAAATACTGTCATGAATTCCATTGCCCGTTGAGGTTGTTTCACAGCCAGCACGATGCTCTTTCCGCAGTTTCACTGAGCTTCTTAAGTGCCCTTGTTCTTGACTGTCCTTTCAAACCCAACAGTTTCAGTAAATCAGTACACTGAGGCAGCCACTAGACCTCTTGCACCTACCTCAACAACCATGACCCTTGCAGTGAAACCGTCGTATCTCAAGTCCGTGACCAGATCATTATACCTGGCCACTTTGAACGAGTGTTGCTCGTCCAATCTGGATTCAAATGGCACGGTAAGCTCAATCGTTTTAATCTGGTGCGATGATGAGGAATGCAGCAATATATCTGGTAATTTTCGAGATCTTCTTATACTCTCTGGATATGTACCTCGCCCAGGTAGGTCTACTGCCATCTGCCAGTCATTTGCACAGTCAAGGATAGATGGAAAACTGCTACTCGGCTGGCTTGATTTGGGATGTGCTGACTTTCTTGCTCTCAGAAAGTCTGTATGACTAAACTGCTGCCAGGATATATGCAGAACTCCACATTTTGGAGGGATGTAACACTCAGTGCAAACTGTATAAACATTTAAATAAATAAAGAGGGGAAACCCGAAGCCTGTAAATAGTAAATAAATAAAACACATATAGGTATGTTTCAAGCACTCGTGAGACATAAAGAAGTAGACAACTAGACAACAGAAAAACAACAGAAGGGATAGGCTTACTGGAGACTCGAACCCCGGACCTTCAGAACGAGAACACCGCCTCACCCCGGGAACGAATCGTGGCTATCCTGCCTGCCAACTAGGCACCACAAACTTGTTATTGTTAGTTGCGATTATTCTCATAATCTTTGTCTTTTCTTGTGAATTTCAAACCCAACTGTTGTGACCTTTTATCAAGCGTGTTCATTTTGGCTTGCATAAGGTTACAGTTATGGGATATAAGAGCCAGATCGTCGGCAAATGCTAGATCGTGAAGCTGCGTTGTTATCTGTGTTGATGTTTAGATTTAGGATTGGGCAGCCGGTCCAAAGCGCAATTTTCCTTTGTCGCCTTATACGACAAGCCTGGCAGGTTATAGCACTAGTATTTATCACAGGTGGTTAAATATAATTATATTTAACGTCATTGTTCAAAGATAGAGAAACTCTTAATAAACCGATGGTATGTTTAAAATCCATGCAAAAGTCGTCATTTAGATTTCACGAATGAAAAAAAAAAGACAGAAATAGTTTACGCCATATCAAAAACATAATAGAAAGAGGACATTCGAACAGCAAGGACATGTTATAAATTTTCCGGATAAATAGCCTTCTTTGTTCCTAATGCTTATCTAGGATGCGAAATAACATAGGACAACTAACATGCTCGGTAACTAAGGTACGAATTGACCTGAAACAAAGAATTAGAGATTGTTCGTTTGCGTAGTACGAGTATATTCAAACTTTGAAGGATATGCAAAAGCATTGAACATTAAGTAAGTACTTCAAAATGTTGCAAAGTTTCATGTGTAGCTTTCATGATGCCTATATATCCTGGAACTTAATCACTGTCCGACTGAAAACTGACTAGGTGGAAGCCTAAATATGAAATGCGCTTGAAAACATTCATTTGGGTAAAGTTCCTCTTCTTCGTACACTCTCAGATTCAGACGTCTGCTTGAATATTTTCACAGAAAGTAGTAGTCAGCTTGAGACTATTTGTATCTCCATTTATTTTTCTATGAATGGTACAAGTAACGGCCATATGTGCTTTCTATGTTCCTCATATATTGGGCATCTTTTAAGCAAATGTTCAGCAGTCATTATATCGGTGCCACAGTTACACTCATCGGTAGTTCTATCTTTAGCTCGTTGAATAGAAAGTATCCCAGTCTGTAGTGGCCAGTGCAGAGTTTGAAGAATACCACTTGTTATCTTCTGCTGAACTTGTTATCTTCTGCTGAACTTGTTATCGTCTGCTGAACTGGCAACATGCATCATGTTTTAGGTGGCCTGGTGCTCTGCATCCCGGTAAAGTTCAAAGATACGTTTTTTAAATAGGACAGAAATTTCTGCAAAACCGCTTTTTTTTCTGTCTTCCCAGAGGATGCAAGAAGGGACTAGACACATATTATTGATCTTATTAAAATTGGCAACTATTGTACAAGTTCAATTATGAATGGTTAAAGCAATGAGGAAACAATGACAAGTTGTAAATATAAAATTCGTAAACATTAATTGTTTGGAGTTTGAGGTAAGTTTCGAGGCTTTATATCACTATTTCAATAACGTCATGGAAATTTGATGTTATTATTGAATAGCGTATCTTTTTTTTCTGTTTTTCTTTTTTAATAAACCTGGATGACCGTTGTTGGAAAAAGAGAAGAAAATGTTTGCACTACATTGTATCATCAAAAACCAGAACGACAAATAAATTGACAAATATGACACAAGGGGGAAAATAATAATGCTGAATTTGTGTATCCACGGCAACAGCCTCACACTATATCAATGAAATAGCGTCCAGGGGGTTGTTAAATCAACATTCGATGACAGCACCAGACCGCAGGTTTTTTATATTTGGAAATGCGTCGTCATATAACCGAGGGACTGTGTCTAAGTTGAACAGGACGCGCCTCGCCAGCGGCAAAACTCGCATAAAAATATAAAAAAATAAATCAATATTCGATGCTACGAGAGGGAATTCTAGAGAGCCTCTAGAACTGGTGACCTCTATCCATGACATATTCTTTTTTCCCCTTTCAGGCCACAGAAACTGACGAGCGGCCTTACCCATTAGTGAAATACATATTTCACAACTGAACAATTAAAAAAAAAATAACTGGATGACTGCCGTAGTAACAAACAAAGACACAGAGAATCAAAAGAAAATAAACATGCACTGAAGTTAACAGTACAAGGTTTTTTTTTTTAAAGGAGCAGGAAAAGATTACATGTAAATTTGCAATACACGACGCTTATTCCCGCTACTAACGCAGGTATTGTCGACAAAAAATGGCGTCAACGTCGTTCAGCCTCGTTTTCGATTCTGACTCAGTTGACGTCACTCTATATAGAAATACAGGGCACTAGTTTTAACCATTTCAGTGTTCTATTTTGTGTTCATTTTACATAAAAATTTTACATAGAAAAATTAAAATGTTGCGTCGTTTTGGTCAGGCGTGCCACGTTCAACCTAGACACAGGGTCCACCGATTATATTAGGGCGCCTGTCCAAATATCAAAGACCTTGTGGTCTGGTTATCTAAGCGATTCAGTCAGCCGGAGAGCACGACTGCCCAAATTACTCGCGTCGGGGCCGGTCCTTCTCAGAAGCCGAACAACGCAACCATTGATACTACGACCGATGAGCAACCCAGAGCTTCGAAGGCAGAGGACAACCAGGCTCCGAAGCCTGACAAAGCAACATCACCGCTAAAACAAGATGTCGAGGCGGTGGCTCCATCGTGCAGTGACCAGGCAACATCTGCAAAACATGGCCACAAAACTTCGACGACAGAGGGCAACAATGCTCTGAAGCCCGACAAAGTAAAACCACCGCCAAAACAAGATGTCATAGTCGAGTCTCCATCATGCAGTGACCAGGCAACTTCGGTAAAACGAGACCAGAGGCAGACAACGAGCCAGAACGTGAATCCGTCCCGCAGACCACACGCTCAAACTGAGACGGAAGTCGGAACGTGCCAACTTCGCAAGCAAAGAAATGCCGTTTCTCACGAGGCACTACAGGAGAGGATCATTAAGATCACTCAGATGTCTGGAGGTGAGGCCTCGCTCAGGGCCCTACCCGACGATAAAGTGATCGGTATCGTCGAGGCAATAACGGGCAGGTGGAGTATAACTAGAGTTACAAGACACGAAAAAGGAGTTATAATAGCTCTAAATAAAACGGAGAAGACAAGCGAACTGATGGTCGAACTAGAGTCCGGACACAAAGAAGTCCAGCTGCCCCACTAGATTAAAGTTACTGTGGAGATCTACAAGAAGACCAACAAGATAGTTGTTAGAGGGGTCGACAACAATCGGTCTGCACAAGAAGTCCACAGCCGCCTGCAAACAGAAAACAAGAATATCAAAATAACACAGATTGAAAGACTGAAGACGTGGGACAAGAAGGACACAATCCTAGTTATCCTAACTATTGAAGGGACTTCAAGACCAAGTCAACTAAACCTAGACGATAGATGTCGAAAAACAGAAGAGTACATCCCTACTGTTATGCAGTGCTCAAACTGCCAGCAATTTTCGCACATTAAGAAAACCTGCAAGAGAGAGACAATTTGTCGGTACTGTGCGGGAAGTCACTCTTACAATGAATGTCCTCACGCGAAAAAGGATACCAACTATAAAGTACGCAACTCCAACAGAACCTGCGCAAACTGTCTCGGGAACCACGGGGCAAGATACCGTGGCTGTCCGATCTTCTATGAGACAAAGGCCATACTGAAGGAATCTGTAACCAAAAACATCTCCTTCAGAGAAGCAAGACGCTGAGTGGCTTCAGGCGGCACTGCTAAACAGGAACAGCACACAAGAACCCAACTAATAAAACTTACCACAGAGGTGCAAGACATAAAACAAAAACTCAAAGTCGAGAAGAACAGGCAGCACAATGAAGACACAGATACCATAAGAGACGAAACAATAGAAGCCTTACAGAGCCCCCAGGCAATGTTACTGGACATGAAATTCATTCAACACCAAATAGAAGTCGACATCGCCAAACTCGCAGAGCTAAAGGAAGAGAACGAAGAAGTCCTCAAAAAAATTGAAACAGAGAGAAGGATCATCGAGGATATCATAACAAAAAGCAATCGAGGAAGAGAAAGAAGCAAAGAAACTAAAGACAAAATAATTACCAAAACCCTAGGGGAACGCCTACCAAAAAGCAATCAAGGAAGAGAAAGAAGCAAAGAAGCGGAAGAGAAAATGATTACCGAAACGCTAAATTAACTCCTACCAAATATAATAAAGACAGTCATGATCAACACACAGCCGAAAAAGACAACAATGAGAAGGGACCTAACAGGCAGCTAGTGGTCCTTTTCAGGACCAGTCATTCCCAGAACTAGGAACGTGATACCAGCGAAGACGTTAACACCCTATATACACCAATATAACCGTTTTTAACCCTTCAAAGGGTTTTGGTTGAACAGATTATAACAGCAAAATAACAGACGTACCGGGGGGGGGGGGGGGGGGGGGTGGGGGGGGTAATTTTATGTGAAGTCAAGAAGTTCCACTGGTATTCATGTTTCTCGTCCACATCTTTGAACCTCAGCTGCGGTCTCCAGGCTGTTCTGTTGTCATCTGCCAGATGGTAGACGTTGCTAGATCATAAGTGTATCAAGCGTTATGAAAGCTGACAGTAGCAAAGTATATCTGTGTAAAAGCTAATACATTAATCTACATAAAATCTACGTAAAATCATCTTGTTCTTTGTTCCTAGACCACTGACTGACAAAGCAATCGGTGACTATCACGCCTGGTGGTGTCTTGTAGGGCAGCAACAAATTGTCTCCACTTTGCTCGGTCTGCGGCAATCCTTCGTGTGGTGCCCCAGCTCTGGTTCATGCTTTGTATCTCTGCTACCAGTTCTCCGCCAGGTGGCTTTTGGCCGACCCCTCTTTCGCTTTCTTTCTGGAGTTCATAGCATGGTAGAGGTGCATACCCCATTCCAGCGTCTGCCCGCTATAATGGTGCGCATGTCTTCTTGGTTGCTCCGAGTTAGCAGTTCTTGGTTGGTGGTGGTATTCGACCAGAAAATTTCAAGAATTCCCATTAGACCGTTTGTGTGAAAAGAGGACATGGGTAAAATCTACGTTTAAAAATAATTACAGCGGAATTACCATTTTCTGAATTTTAGACGTAATAAAACCCACAGGATGTGACATTTAACTTCCGTGTTCCCCATGTAAGTGTGTGTATGTATGTATGTATGTATGTATGTATAAAATAGACCAAGTACATGAAGATAGGAATTGTTTTGCAAGTTACGAGCTAAATGAAACGAACCATCTAGTTAAAAGATCCTAAGTGAATTGGCCAAGGTCATTTTGGGTAGAACTGAATGAAGAATGTGCGCGCGAAGGAGTGAGTATGAAGGTGGATGACAGTGGCCATTACATTCTACATTTAAACATAGATGAAGATGTGAGTCTAACATACAAGTCAGCAAACGCTTTTTATCCTGGATTTAAATCACATAAACTAAACCAAATCCTAAGTGAACTAAAAAGTAAATCGTCACAAGGAAGAATAGTGCGCGAAATGAAATGTTTAAACCATTCATTGTCATCTAGCTTTCTATCTAACGTTAAATTAAGTGATAAAATACTTTAATTTGCTGTTAGATCGGGGTTACAGTTACTTGAATGTGAAAGTCTTTTGCATCTATACTACCCACAGTCATATAAAAAAAAAAAGTGCAGAATATGTAACCACCCATACGAAACAGTGTCACATTTATTAAATGGATGTACAAAATTTCAAACCTTGTACCAACAAAGGCACAATAGAGTTGTAGACATTATTTATGAGAAAGTGAAATCCTCAAACAGTAATAATAGTGACATAACAATAAATAAAGAAATAATAGTTAAACCATCACTTTTCGGCAGCAGTAATATTTCATTTAAATCATGTGCCGTAAAACCTGATTTAACAATAATCAATTGACAGAGCAAAACAGTATTTATAGTAGAAGTAGCAAAACCATATGATGCCCGTTTAGATAAGTGTTACCAACATAAATTTAATAAGTAATTTCCACTGACTTGCAAATCCTGTTCACTTTCAGCTAACAATACGGTATTTGCAAGAACTAGTGAAGCAAGTGAACAGTATAAGTCATGAATATGGATTGGACATTAATATCGAGAAAACAAAAACTATGATAATTAGCAAAGCAGGCGATAAGCCAACATTAAATATAATAAATGGGTAAATCGTTGAACAAGTCAAGAGTTTCTCATATCTTGGTCATAAAATAACAGAAGATGGCAGATGGAAACAGAAATACAGAAGAGAATATGAATGGCCAAAGCTACATTCAACAACATGAAACATATACTTACATCTACAGTTATCTCACAAATTAAAACTGAGAATCATAAAATGTAATATATATTCTGCACTACTGTATGGTGTAGAAACATGGACAATGAATAAGCAATTGGAATTGAGACGAGATGTGGATATATAGAAGAATGGGGCGTATCTCACGGAAAGAGAAGAAAACAAATAAGGAGGTCCTAGAAAATCTAGGTATGAAAAGAGAACTAATGAGGGAGATCAAAGTTCGGCAGCTAAAATACCTTGGCCACATAAAAAGGCATAACACCTTGCAGAAGACCATAATAGAAGGGAGAGTTGAAGGCAAACATGCAAGGGGAAGACAGCGCTATAAGTGGGAAGATAACATCAAGAGATGGTCAAGAAAGAGTCTATCAGAGTGCACCACGAAGACAAGAGACAGAAGACGCTGGAGATCCATTACAACCAACCTTCGTTGTGGAGATGGCAGCTGATGATGATCCACTGGCTGCATAAATTAACGAATTAGACTATTGTACACATGTTATCGTACTGATAATTGGCAGTATGGGACATGTGCATGCAAAGTGTGTGAGTGGATCAATGTCACCGGGGCTGCGGAAATTTGAAGCCAGAGTTTGATGTGAATATGCAAGCATTAGTGCAATTATTAGATCTTAACAGAAGATGGAAACTTCAATGTAAAAACGCCCATTTTAAATTGCCGGAGATGTTTTCCACTTTTTTATTACGTCAAGTCTCAGTAGTGCTCTGTTTAATATACTAAACTACTATTGTATTTGATGCTATACTTAGTGTGTCACTCAAACTACATGTCAATGAATTTTATGGCAAACAAAGATTCAAATAAAACCCATTGTAAAAAACACCCATTTTGATCTACTCGAAACGTTTTGTACACAAATTCTGTAAATTTTAATAATACTCCTGTTAGTATGTTGTATCATACCATTGCATTACAAGACAATGTCTTTTATGAAGCTTAAAGATCCTTACATGTGTGTAACAAAAAACATTCGATGTTTTTTGAACTACTTAAGACGTCTTCCACACTGTATGTAAATTCTAATAATTCTCCTATATGCCATGTTGTATTTTATTATTTCACGTCAGTACATGTCAATGTTTTTTATGGAGAATAAAGATACTGTGACGGATAAGGGAAATGTAATCTGAATCGATGCCTCATGCGTCAAAGAACGAGTTTTGGTTCATCCTGTGGAGAGCACAACAGCGGAAATAAAATGGGACCGGAAAAGAGACACTTCTTAGTGGATAGTTTTTGGTCTATTCCGTGTTTTTTTTTTTTTTGGGGGGGGGAGGGGGGGGGGGTGGGTGGGGGTGGGGGGGGGGGGGGGAGGGGGGGAAGTCCTCTCCCTTTTTCCACTGGCATCACTAAAAGAAAAAGAGTGTAAGATTTTTTTTCCCTCTTATTTTTTAATCAACACTATCATTAGAAAAAATATGCAATGTATAACTTTAGAGTACAAGAAAGAGTGTGTAAATGAGACTGTGCAAGGAGTGTAAGTTATTTTTTTTCTATACATCTGCTCATTGTATTTTCATTTATATACTTTATTCATGTGCTATTATTGTCAATGTTTCAATGCATATGTCTTTTTAAATTTACACGGAATATGAATTTAAAAAAAAAACAACAACAACAACCACCTTTTGGATGAAATCATAGTGTTGGCGAAGATCAAAGCCAGGGCCCCAATCAAACAAATTTTACACCACATATATAAAAAAAACCTTAACTGTACGATACCAAAGGAGTAATTTTTAAAAAAAAATGTGTTACAAACAAAACGGTACCAAATGTTAACTTGTAACATTCTGTCAGATCGGAAACATTTCTCCATTCTTCAAGTGTTGCTCTCGACGCCCGTTATCGCAGGTCAAGGCTGTTCCATAGTAGATACTGCCGTAGGGGAGTGAAGTGTTAGAGACTTCATCACACTAGGTCCAGCATCGAGAGGTGGGATGACCAGTTCCCTTCCTCGCTGCCTTTTCCTTCCCTAACTCAAAGAGCAGAGTCAGGTACCCATTTACAGCTGGGTAGACTGGACCGTGTCGATACCGTGATTTTAACCCGGCACCTGTGCCGCGAGAGACCAGCGCTCTAACCACTCTGTCAATCGGACGTTCCCATTATCACAACCTCGAGCTATTCCGTCAGGGGTCATCTTCTTCTTTGATCCTTAGCCGCCGACCGTCAAAGCAGTCAGTGGTCATCACGCCTAGTGGCGTCTTGTAGGGCAACAACAAATTGATTCCACTTTGCTCGGTCGGTGGCCATCCTTCATACAGTGCCCCAACTCTGGTTCATTCTTTGCATCTCAGCCTCCACAGTCCTCCGCCAGGTTGTTTTTGGTCGGCCTCTCTTTCGTTCTCCTTCAGGGGTCCAAAGCATAGCTGTTCTTGTGATGGCATCGGGGTCTCTTCTGAGGACATGGCCAACCCAGCTCCAGCGTCTGCCAGCTATGATGGTGTGCATGTCCACTTGCTTGCTTCGAGTAAGCAGATCTTGGTTGGTGATGGTATTCGGCCAAAAGATTCGGAGAATTTTTCTTAGGCATGTTGTGTGAAAAGAGGACAATTTTGACATTTCCTTCTCTGTAACTCTCCAGCATTCCGCACCATAGAGAAGCACAGAAAGCACACAGCTCTGATATAATCTTAATTTTGTGCTTGTGCTGTATTGGGAGGACTTCCAGATGTTGTTTAGGCTAAAAAAGGCTGATCTTGCCTTATTCATTCTGCTGTTGATGTCTTTGCCTGCCCCGCCGTCTGGTGTTACTATGCATCCTAGGTATGTGAAGGTGTCTGTCTGTACCAGTTGCTGATTCCTTACTGATATGGGCTCAGGGTTGCTCACATTGAGCGTCATGACCTCTGACTTCTTTAAATTGATGTTCAAGCCCCCCTGTTGGCTAAACTTATTAAGTCTATCCGTTTTTTCCTGGATGTGTTGATGTGAATGTGCTAGTAGTGCAATGTCATCTGCATATTCCAGATCTTCCAATGTAGAAAATGTAGTCCATCTTATTCCTCTTGGACTGCCCTCTGCTGTCTGGCGCATCACCCAGTCTATGACTGTTAAAAATAGAGTGGTTGATAAGGGCATCCCTGTCGTACTCCTGTCTTCACCTCAAAGGTTAGGTTGCTCTGTCCAGCACTACACGTAAAGTTGGCATAGAGGCTTTTTATGATTGCCACTATGCAGCTTGGAATTCCATAAGCCTTCAGTATTTTCCATAAACTGTCCCTATGTATGCTGTCAAAAGCCTTTTCAAAATCAACGAAATTTATGTACAGCTGTCTTTGCCATTCTGAGCACTGCTCTATAATGTTCCTGAGAGTGAATATATGATCTACTCTAGCGAAATTTGGTACCACTTGCTTGGTTGTAGCGCGACACGCACACCCACAGCACATACACACACACAGCGCAAGGACAACGCGGCGGTCTTTCTTTGAAGTTTGAAGACGGCGAAAAAATGTGAAATATGTTTAAGCCAGACGGTACTGAAGAATGAGGAAATAGCTAATATAGGAATGTATGGCGGACTTTCAAAGCTTGCATTTACAGGAAATTAAATTTAGAACTACAAGAAAACGCCTGGTTGGAATACAATTAAATAAAAATAATTCAACAAAGGAGATAGACTAGGAATTATATCCAAAATGATATTATTCAAATATAAATAGTTTTAACGATAATTAATATTTTTCACCTTCATCACATCTGCTAAAAGTTAGCTAATAATCTTTAAAAATTTATTACACTAACAAGCCTCAACGGATTTGGATAAAACATATATAGATTGAAAGCCTCATATGGGGAAAAGGGAATGATACATAGGAAGGAAGGAAGGATATAAGTGTGTAAGTGAACAGAAGAGAAAACAAGTACAGGAAAAGCACAGATTGCCTCAAATCGCCTCAAACCGAGAGATTAAACGAAAATCTTTTTGGACCTTAGGAGGTGCTTTCTCGTACGGGCGAGAGACTGAAATATAAGGACAGAGGGGCGCGTTGAAAATCACACACACCAAATCCAGAAGCCAGAGTGAGAAACTGGAAGACAGCATCTGCAAGAAAAGTTCTATTTTGACGCTGCATGCAGGGCAGATTAAATTCAGCCAAAACAGTCTCACCGTGAGCTTATAAATCCTAAGAGGGTATGTAAGTTTATTAAAGATATATGTATGACTAATATCATTTTATTTCAGATGTTATTTACGATTTGATTGTATCAGACATGATAAAAAGGGAATGACGCTAACCAGAGATAACCTTCACCGGCATTGTCAGGAAGCATAACCATTAATTGGTTAACCAAATATATCATGGCTAGTTCTTGTCTGGAAGCTTACGACATACCAGCAAGTACATAAGTGACTTGACATCCTTAAGTGGAAGGCAAAGGTTATATCGTACCCATGTATCATAACATGTGAGTTATTCATGTATTTTGCTATTTTCTGCACAGTAGACATTATCTTATCATGCTATCTCTGTAACATACTACCATGATTCATTCATTTACATACAAACACTGAAGACATGGTCGCATCATGAACAGCAGATGGTGGTGAGATTGTTGGAACACCATGGCCACCTATTACCTTTTGTTCCAGGTTTTATGATCAGTTTTTATGATCATTGCTGATCAAGATTATGATCATTCCTGACCGAATTTACCCAAAAGACTTGAAGACTGTTGATCCTGCTAACTGAAGCCTAGAGGTCAACCAATCTTCAACACCTTAGTCGACCGTAGTTATAGGGCGGGCTGAAGGAAAGTCTTCCGGATTCATGTGTGTCTCAGGAACCTCGAACTAAATTCAGATGAGTTATGTGTATACAATCCACCAAATCCTGTGAGCAATTTCTAAAACGACTGTCTAATGATGACAACTAGATGGCAAGAGATAATGTGACAATCCTTTTGTTGTAATTTCAGTGGAAGATAAATCCAAGACTTTTTCGCTTGTTATTTTGATTTTTAACTGTAAATAATCATACATTTTACCATCTTCCAACACCCATTTCTCATTACAAGAATATATAGATGTACATAATAAATTATGAAATTGTACTCATTTGACTTTGTAAATTTTTAACTGTTATATTTTGAGTTACTTTTTCTAATTTAATTATATTATCACATAGGGTTACTATAGCGAAAGTAGCATCTTATACTTCTGAAGCCTAAATCTATTGTCCAGCTCAGAGTATTCACAGCTGTAACTCACTTGTGATACCAGTGTACTTCTCGGGCACTGGAACTTCATACTTTCTGGAGAGAGATTCTACTTCTGCTCTACCACTATTATCATACTAGGAAAACCTTTCGCTACATCTACACATCTTCTGTTCTTTCTAAATCCTGCTTGTTCTTTCCTCAGTTTGTGGTCTACTGCTTTTGAAATTCTCTGTATAATTATCCTGCCTAGTATTTTGCTGGAAACTGAGAGAAGAGTTATTCCTCTCCAATTATTGCAGTCTGCAAGATCTCCCTTCTTGGGCAATTTGACAATTATTCCTTTGTTCCACTCTGATGGTGTTGTCCCCGTTTTCCAGACTTGTGCAAATAGTGGTTCTAATAGTTCTGCTGCTAGCTCAGGTTCTGTCTTAAATAGCTCTGCATTTAAGTTATCATGGCCAGGAGCTTTTCCGTTCTTTAACCCTTTGATTGCTGTGATGATTTCTTCTTTTCGTGGAATGTCTGTATTTACATCTAGATCGTTTTCAGCCTCAGGAACATTCAATTGTGTCTCTGGTGGTTGCTTGTTCAGAGTTTCTCTGAAGTGCTCTGCCCATCTTGTTTCCTGTCCCTCTGCTGTCGTGATGAGATTTCCTTGCTTATCTCTTACTAATGTAATATTGTTTGCACCTCGTTTTCCGCTGATGAATTTAGTTATTTTGTATACTGTGCTTTGTTCATTTCTCAGTGCTGCCTCTTCTGCCTGTCTTGCAAGATCGTCTAGGAAATTCCTTTTGTTGGCTCGGGTTTGGCATTTAACTTCCTTGTCCAGCTGACTGTACTGTTCGCTATATAGTTGCTTTAATCAGGGGTCATGCCCAGCCTATAAATCTCTGTCTTTTATTCTTCTCCGTCCCCTCCCCAAACCTAGTTTTTCGACTGCCCCTCTCTCATTTTACGCCCAGTGATGGTCTATTGTCTTCTCGTGATTATACAGGTAAGGAACCGTTTATCCGCTATGCTGTGACCTGAGAGTTACCGGAAAGTGATCCTCCCGGAATTCAGGTAGCCAGGCCTAAAATGATTCGCTGAGCTGAGTTGATTCACATCAATTACATGGTATCATCAAAAGATAACTTCAGAATTATCTTGACAGTTGCAGGACGACGTAATTGATGCTATAGACTTACCAAATGTTGAAGGCTGTGGCTCAGACATGGATGTGGTACATATACCTGTAGAGGTTTGCATGGAAGCGAGTTCAGAACATATCTCGTAAATTAAGTTATTGTATATATTTTGATCTTTCTATTATATGCAGTTCTCGAATTTTTTAAAGAGACGTTATGTGACTCTGGGTCGTCCTGGAGGTCTGGATTCCTGGCGCTTAGTTTCCCATACTTATTGTGGTAGTTGATCTTCTACCAGTCTGCAGACATGGCCAAACCATCTTAGTTGGGACTGTTCTACTTGGGTCTGCAGGGGCTAGGTTTGGAGGCTTTGCTGTATCGTCTGGTTGCGGACCTTGTCTTTTCTTGTTACTTCAACCAACTTCATCAGATGCCTCATTTCTGAAGTTTTGGAGCTGGCTTTTGTGGGTTGTAGTCATTGTCCTTGACTCACATTCATAAGTCAAGACTGCAACATAAGTGGAGCGGTATACAGCCATCTTCGTCTTCTTGCCAATTTCTTTTTCGCTGAGGAATCCTCGATTTATGGCCTTAAAAAAAGTCTCCCAGCTGCTGCTCTTTGTGTAGCCAACTCTTCTTTGATGCCCCCCTTCCAATCTGTGACAGCTCCGAGGTATTTAAAGTGGTTGACCTGCTCCAGGACCTCTTCTCCCAGCATAATTTGATGACTTTCTTCCTCTCGTGATATCACCATGGTTTTTCTTTTGGAGCTGCTGATGACTATCACTCTCTTTTCCAGCTTTTCCTTCCAGACTAGCAGGTAGGATTGATGATGTGCCTCTGATTTAGAAATCAGGTCAACATCATCGAAAAATGCCAGCTCTGAAATACAGACGTGTCTCATCTTCCAGTACCCCATCGAATACTTTCTTGTCCTCTCCTTACATGCTGTGGTGACATCGTTCACGAGGAGTACGAAAAGATAAAGTGACAGAATATCACCCTGTCTTACACCAGTGGTGGTCCTGACCTCTTCTGACTTATGGTTTGCCGTCCTCACATAATTTCTGCAAGTCTTGTAAAAGCTCTGTGTAGCATGGATCAGAAGTGCTTAAATCTTTTTCCTTGCCAAGCAAAGTTTGCTTCAGGGGACCTTGTCAAACGCCTTCTCCAGACCCAAGAAAGAAAGATGCATCTCACCTTTATACTTAAAGACATTTTCACTCAACTACCTGAGTGTGAAGATAAGGTCCTGAGTACTTCGGTTTACGCAGAAGCCACAATGGACCGCATTCATTTGTGGCTCAGCTTGGCGTTTGAGTCTGTGCTCCAGGATTCGAGAGTACAATTTACCAGGGATACTGAGAAACGATATGCAGCTATGATTTACACATTGTCGGTTGTCACCCTTTTTTAGTATGGGAATTATGATGGCCATGCCCCAATCCTTTGAAATGGTCTTGTAACACCAGGCTGCCTGTAGGACCCTCAGGAATAATAAGTAGCCTGCTACTCCCATGTCCTTAACCATTTCTGGTGTTCTACTGGCATGTCCTGCTGCTTTATCCATCTTTAATTTCTCCAGTGCTGCCTTTAGTTCTTCCATCTTGATGCCATCCATCTTCACAACCATTGGTTTCCACTCCTGCGATAGTATTTATCATTTCTGAGGCTTGACCTTGCTCACCACCAATGGGCTCTGAGAAATATTCTTTCCATCTTTCCATTACTTCCTTTGGGGCAGTAAGTAGTTTGTCTTGCTTGTCCTTTATGAATTTAAGAGGGCACTGTTTTTCTTTCCGCATGTTCTTGCGGGTTTTGTAGAACAATTTCTGGTTTTCTGCAGCATCTGTTTCCAGCTTTTCTTCAAATTCTTCCCAGAATTTATCTTTTGCTGCTAGCACCTTGTTCTTTGCTTCTGTTCTGGGTATCACATATTCTCTATATTTCTCCATTTTTCCTACTGTGTTTTTAGCTCCTAAGTATTGCTTCCATGCCTGTTTCTTTTCTCTTATTTTCTCTTTAACTTCTTCTATCTGCCACGGTGTTCCCTTCACCCCCAGCCGGACTTCACCACATGCTTCTGCTGCAGCTGTTTTTATGATGTCCTTGAATTTAAGCCAGAGAATTTTCAAGTCTGCAGGCCGTTCTATGTTTCTCACTGCTGTTGCAACAAGCCCCTGATACCTGATCTTCTTTCTCTCTTAGCTTGTAGGTCTCAATGCTCATCTCTCCTGCTCGATTACTTAGTTTCTTGTGTGATGGTGGGCAATGCCTAGGCCGAGAGACTTTCAGTTGTTCTTTTAATCGTCAGGAGGCAGTGATCACTTCCAATCTCTGGCCCTCTCCAGGCTTTAGCATCCCGCATATACTTGAGTGAGCTTTTCCTAACCATGGCATAATCGATGACGGATTTCTCATTCTTTTTTTGTTCACATCTGGTGTATGCATATATGCCCTTAAGGGGGAACTTTGTGTTTATGATGACAAAGTTTTGCTCAGTGCAGAATCTAAGGAGCTGCTTTACATTGTCATTTAGTGTATCTTCTCCATATCTTCCGATAACTCTACATCATCTAGCAAGGTCATTTCCAACTCTGGCATTAAAATATCCTATCAGAATAACTTCATCAAGTTAGACATCCACTGTCTTTTGAAGCAACTCGAATGACTTCTACTCGCTCATCTTCATTTGGCCCATACACAATGACAAGGTTGACTATGGTTTCTCCTTCTTTTAGCTGTAGTACCATAAAGCGCCCAGAGACAAAGTTCCACCCCTTGATGCTATCCGTTTGGTTTTTAGCCACAATACAACTCACACATTAGCTCGTTGGTTGTGGGGACTCAAGTGAATAGCAGCATGTTGCCATTGAGATCCATAACTCCGTTTCCCTTCTTTTTGTTTCCCGTCAGAACCAGGATTTCCAAATTGTGCTTTCCTCATCTCCTCCACCAGCTCCTCTTCTTTCCCATTAATACTCCTACTATTCCATGTTCAATAAGTCGTAGTCCGTAATAAGTGCTAGTTGGTCAGGTTTTCTCTGACGTTTCCTGTAATCATATTTTAAGGCAAACAGGTGATTGGCCTGTTGTGCCTATGCAAGGTGGAGGGGCTGCCTCCTTACGGCCCTCATGCATGCCATCAGACTGATTCATGGTTTTACCCGCTACTTCCTTAGACGAATGAAGCACTCAAGTCAGTCAGAATCCCTCCTCACTTTTTGTTGGGACCGTCCTAGGTGGAGTTACCAAATTCAAACCTCGATAATATCTGACAGACGCACATTTAACTGGAATACGTTGAAGAAGTAGAACAAGAGATGAGAAGCCGACGCTGGCGGTTGATAGAACACGCATCGATAAAGCATTTCGATAACATTGCAAAGTCAGCCCTTGTTCTAGAATTTCCAGGGTAGTAGAGGAAAAGGGAGAAAGAAAAAAAACACACGGAGAAGAGAACTTTAGACAGAAATGAAAATTATGAGGAAGACATAGACAGACCTTGAGCTGATGGCACGTGACAGGAAGACTTGGCATAAGTTTGTTAAAGGCCTGTGCTCCTTGGGGAGCTGAAGAGAACTGATGATGGTGACTATGAACTGCTACATCTAGTTAACTAAATTAATTTAGTTTAGTCAATAAAGTTAATTTTAGTGGTTCTAGTGACATGTACATGGTGACTATGAACTGTTATATCTAGTTAACTAAATTAATTTAGTTTAGTGAATAAAGTTAATTTTAGTGGTTCTAGTGACATGTTCATGGTAACTATGAACTGCTATATCTAGTTAACTAAATTAATTTAGTTTAGTGAATAAAGTTAATTTTAGTGGTTCTAGTGACATGTACATGGTGACTATGAACTGCTACATCTAGTTAACTAAATGTTTAGTGAATACAATTTTAGTGGTTCTAGTGACATGTAAATGGTGACTAATTTAGTTTAGTGAATAAAGTTAATTTTAGTGGTTCATATGTGACTATGAACTGCTACATCTAGTTAACTAAATTAATTTAGTTTAGTGAATAAAGTTAATTTTAGTGGTTCTAGTGACATGTACATGGTGACTATGAACTGCTACATCTAGTTAACTAAATTAATTTAGTTTAGTGAATAAAGTTAATTTTAGTGGTTCTAGTGACATGTACATGGTTGTAGCGAAAGGTTTTTCTGGTGTGATGATAGTGGTAGAGAAGAAGTAGAATCTCTCCCCAGAAAGTATGAAGTCCCAGTGCCAGAGAAGTGCACCGGTATCACAATTGAGTTACGGATGTGAATACTCTGAGCTGGACAATAGATTTAGGCTTCAGAAGTATACTGTGCCACTTTCGCTATAGTAACCCTATGTGATAATATAATTAAATTAGAAAAAGTAACTCAAAATTTAACAGTTAAAAATTTACCAAGTCAAATGAGTACAATTTCATAATTTATTATGTACATCTATATATCCTTGTAATGAGAAATGGGTGTTGGAAGATGGTAAAATGTATGATTATTTATAGTTACAAATTAAAATAAATAATAGTAAAAAAATCTTGGATGAATCTTCCAACGAAATTATAAAAGTCTGTCACAGTATATTTTTATATATCTTGCTATCTAGTCTCTAGCTGTTATCATCATCGTGTAGTGAATTTCTAAATACAATATCTAAATTTGTATATAACAATATCGAGCCTAAAGGAAAAGATAAGAAAGTACAAAAGAATTTTCTACTAGAACTGTTGGTATCGCCTACGCCTTCAGATTATTATTTGCTAACGAATAGCCGAACAAAACGGTACCCAATTTTTCAAATTCGTCCTTGACATAATCACTTTTCCTAGTTCTAAGAAAATATTTGCCTAAAAATGCATAGTGGAACGAGGAGGGGAATGGAGAGATGAAATGCTAATTCGTTTCGCATTGATTTTAAACTAAAAGCCAATACCAGCACAGGGGCAAGCCTTGCCGTAGGGGTTTCCCCAAAATACGAGGAAAAAGTTAGAACATGTAGACAACTCGTCAAAAAAACAACCTTAGCTCTTATTTCAAAGGACGTAAATAGAGAAGACAGCACATGGAAAAGAACTGAACGGGTGGTAGACTAAAAATAAAAAACACTAACATAGAAAAAAAAACTGTGTACTTCTGAACCAAGCCAACTAGTCCCATATAAATTGTATATTCGTGTACCTTAGGACTTGCTAACAAAGAATATGGTAGTAGTTACGCAAATAGTCCATTAATTAACTAATTATAGCCATAATACTATAGTGGAGTCGACCAGACTGTCAGGTAAGATCATGCCTGCTTATATTTTTTATGGCATGTTTTGAAAAAACGACTTTGGGTAAATGAGGTTAAAAGGTACGGGATATTTGATTGGTTGGATTTTAAAGGAAGGCGAAGTATGATTGGTTGACCTAAAACTAAAAATATATTTGCCTTGGAAACATATTGGGAGTTGTTATTTGAAACGATAGATTCAAAAATAAATGTAAACATGGTCCCATTGGACAAAGCAGTAGAGATTGGTACGAAACGGGGACTGTTCACTGCCATTTCAAGAAAGTTTTGTGTAAAGCAAGATCGATGAGAGCAGGCGGAGAATTTTCTAACATAGGAAAAGCCTGGACATGGGGGCAGATCGAAAATGTGCCATATTCTATTGCCTAGTCATCGTTTAAATTGTGTTATTTCCTTGCATCTGTGGTAAGATTGATTTTCTTAACATTTTATTTAAAATAAAATTTGAATGTGAGATACTAACATGTCACGTAGGTCTTTATATCATTAAATTGCCTACATCTTCTTCCTATTCTCTCACCCGAATCCTTTTATTTATTATCTTTCCGTACTTGTTTTTCCTGTATTTTTCGCATCACTCGGTTGCGAAAAATATTTTCTTCAGTATTCTCAAACTTTACCTTGTGTTTTTTCTCATACTGGGATACGTAATTCTATTTCATAGATGTCAGTCAGGCGTGAAGTGCGATTTAGTTGCAGTCCATTTCAGACATTGAGCCGACTTGGGTCTGCACCTTCAGATGACACGACACTCCTAAGTTAGATTCTCGACGTAAACGCGTGAGAATGCTAGGAGAGAGCCGACATCCGTCTGCATTTTCACCGGTCAACAACTAGTTGCATCGGCCGAACGATTAAGCAGGAGCGAATATTTACACCTTATAGTCGCAGTTTCAGACATCTGTCTGGAAATCCCAGCTGACACGGCTCACTGTTGGCCCGGTCAGCGTGAGGTGCGAAGTAGTATAAGTGTCAGTTCAGGTTTTCGTCGAAATAGCTCCGGCGAAGTGTGAAAATCGCCCATGCACTGCAGACGGTTGTCTGAGATTTGCAACTGACACGCGTACATCTTGGTCAGTAGGTGGCAGTTACGACATGTTAGGAGTTAAACGTAGCTGTTATGAGAAGGGGGAGAGATCGGGGCGGGGGAGATAGTTCATCCTTTGTCTGGTTTAAAATATTAACCCACGTTTGAAACTATTTCATTTCACTCAGTAACTTTGCAGTTAGACTAGAACAACCTTCGTTCGATTTCTAAATAATCTCTGTTAATAGAGATGGCCTTTAGTTTGGTCGAAGTGGTTTAAGTTCTTAGTACTTCTGTGTTTGAGGTATATTAATATTATATATCTAGTATTGTGTGTAGGGTTTAAAGTGTTTAATAGCTTAGCTCTTTCCCTAGTTAGATTTGGTGCAGAGCAACTAATTTATAGTTTGTATTATTTTTCTAGTGACGCACACAGTGGAAAGCAGAATAAATTATATCTTTAGCTTACTAAACAAATAGCTATAAGGAATTTAATTTAACTGCTAAATACTCAGTCGAAACTGTTTTAATAACTAACTTATAAATGCTAGATGCGACATCAGTGAATATTGACGGAATACGAAGATATTCCTAATTCCTGATGATTGATTTTTATATAACTTATTTCACGGGAAGTTTTAAATATAAGTCAAGCTGTAGGCTTGTCGTGTAAAATGTAAGTTATATTGAGTGCATATATGTAAATTATTTGATATGTGTTCTTTCCATTTTATATAGTGAAACGGTGGTACCCAACTTGCCAGCGTTTAGTAAAGAGACATATTTGTGTGAAGCATAGACAGTTCCTATCTTTAACCACGTGGGTTTTTTTGTTTCAAGTAACACTGTTCTGATGGTGCATATGCCATCAGAGAGAGACAGTAATAGCAATCCCACTAACGGTTTCTAAAGACTAGAAATATATATTGGGCTTTTGAGCCAGTTCATATTGCTCCACAAATTTAAATGTACATGCTGCCTGGCGGCGAGAGAATATTACAAGAATAACATTAACATTCCGACAGAGATTGTGACTAGTATTGTGGTGACCAAATATAGTACCTGCCTGAAAGAAGACACCGATCTGACATTCCTTAAATCCTAGAATCCAAAGCTAATGACATTGTGCTCTGCTAACTTTCGTGCCTGGGCAAATTTTATGTGACTTAATCAGACGTTCGGAAAAAATTAGAACACCCAAGGAATCGTTCCTGAGACAGAGAGTTCAGTACGTCTTTTGGAACTGGGGGTTTCTTGGTCGATGACTGCATTTTTCGGGTCTGTGCGAAGGTCCTAGAATTATTATGTTCCCAGAGGCAGCGAGCAAAGTTGTGAGTATATATGTGTGAGCAAGGCCATGGCTGAATGAATGAGAGTACACAGACAGAGTGTCATTTTACCGGTGTATTATTGTCACCCATATGCTATCTTAAATTTTTTTAATCTGCAGAATTTGTTACAAATGCTAGAGTTTCTGTTTCTTAGCCTAAATCAGATTATCCAACTCTGTTCATACATTTACGAGAAAGAAAGAAACCTCTTAGACTCAACCCTATGTATCTATAACTCTTTGGGCCATCATCTGTTCTCTTAACGGGGCTGTGGGCTAAACTTAGAGTAAGATTCTAACGGGCTATCATCCTTGTAGCATTTGTTTTTTTCTTAAATTTTATGACTATTTGTATATGTTTCTCCTTGATGTATTTCTTTGGTGTTGTGAGAAGATTTTTTTTGATGATAATAATAAAAAAATCTCTATTGAACTAATCAGTGCGTTGGTCAGCTCGTTCTAAATATATATATATATCCATTGTTATAGATTTCCCACGTCTGTGTGTTTAACTGTCGTCACGTGTATGTGCGTGTCCGTGATTAGATAGAAATATATGTAATATATATATCTGTGTTTAGACTGTCTGACTACTTTAGATCTGTCGTAGAAGATAGGTGAGAGAGAGAGAGAAGATTTTCCGCTCTCAGAGACAGCATCTATCACTATTCTACCACCTCACTCGTGGAAGTCTATATTTTTTATTATTTCCATCTCTCACTGTGACTAACACTCATTCCAACCTATTCAGAAGGGACCAACCCAAGTCTTAATACTCCTATCGAAAAATCTACGACATAACATACGATTATAAGTAAGTGAGTCTATGGCAGACTCAAAACAGAGTCTAGAGATTGATCCAGCATATGAAAGATTATCAGAGAGGTGTAGACCAACTAAGTTATCTTTGATTATCATCAGGAGCATAATACCTATCCTATTGTATGGACAACAGATTATTGCTGGAATTGCAGAGGCGTTGTAGAAGGGGATTGAAATAAGTCTTGGGCCTGACCATGAAGGACATGTCACAGAGAGCTGAAATTTTGTATAGTGTTTATTCCTTTTCAATATAGCCACCGTTTGAATTGACACACTTCTACCATCTCTGCTTGACCTTGAAAAGACCTTGGGAGTAAAACACCTTATTTTTCAAACTAAACCAGTCATCACATGCCAGTATAACATATTCATCGCTGTCAAAATGATTTTCTTTTAGCTGTTTTTTTAAGATTTGGGAATAGAAAAAAGTCTGATGGAGCCAAGTCTGGAGAATATGGTGGGTGTGGAAGAATTTCAATACTCAAATCGTTGGCTGCTAGCTGCACAAGCCGTGCTTTGTGAGAGGGCGCGTTGTCTTGAAGCAAAGGAAGATTTTGAGTGCGCGTTATCCCTCGTTTCCTGGTCACAACCTTTCTTAGTTTGGTAAGAAGATCTGCATAGTACTGTCCATTAACTGTGTTGCCACGAGGCAGATAATCTTTCAAAAGGATACCTTTGTCGCGTGGTGAGAAAAAAAATACGCAAGACAAATTCTTGGTTGGGATATTTTTAAACCGAGCGGACGCGAGTGCCTCTCGCTAACATTTTCCAGCGCTGTGTACTGGCTACAAAAACGAAGCGATATTTGGTTTTGATGGCTAACGAATAAAATTCATATAAAAAGAAGGAATGATCGGAAAGAGTTGATAATAGTATCGTTAGGAGCGGAGAAGTCCACATTTATTTCCTTTTAAACAACTAATTCCACCGTTGTTGCAAAAAGAAGATAGAAGCTTGAGAACAGACCACTTCATCATATTTTGTCAAGTTAAGCCACTTTGAAAAATTATATAAATTCTAAGACCAACCCAATAGAGGAAATTATTGGAGGGAAAGAAGCTGTTGATGGTACAATTAAAGTAAGGTATAAACACACATGATTCATACAAAAGATAAAAAGAACGGAACGGAGGAAGAAAATAAGAAAACACAAAACAGCGGCGCGAGCCGGTTGGAACGAAAATTTTAGCCGCAGGCGTGAGCTGCTTTCTCGCTCGCTCGCTGGCTGTGTATAAATAGAGAGAAATCGTGGCAGACAGGTTACACACGAAAAATTGAAACCTCGGAAGAGAGACGAATCTGAAGGCAGAGAGGGAGAGAAGGATCAACACCTGAGCAAGTTCATTCCTATTTGTTATGCCGGGCAGTTGAACTTTTGCCAAGCCTTCAGTCAGTTCTACTTCTGATTTATCCTAAAAGGGGTATGTAATATTACGAATATATATGTATTTTTGTATGTAAATACTTCTTTTACAGGTTTGATAATTAAATTAAACTGCGAGACAACATTTGAATTCGAAATGGATAATGAGGCAAGGACCAGGATGCATAACAGAGACGCGCAGGAATGGAAAGGCAGAACTAAGGGAAGGCCTATGTTGTATAACATTGTTTTATTGATGACTGCAATTCAAACTGACTGTAGAAGGAAACTGCAGCATCATGACTGTGTACAGAAATTGTATTATGTATTTTTGAGAATGTAATCACTTAGACTTGTCATTGCCTATACACTGCCATTGAACCAGAACTTATCATTGCCTATACACTGCCATTGAACCAGAACTTATGCCATACCTATATACGCATACACTGAACACATCACCTCACAACACGCAGACCTGTGAGAAATCACCACACAAGGACTAGCCACATGCTACATATTTTGCAGGTTTACTGGTCTAGTTTGGAACAGCCTGATCTGAAACTACCATCCACTCAACGTATACTGTGTGTGACGGAGTTCACGTGCTTTGGCTCCATCATTCCTTGGCTAGCCAAACATAAGATCCAAGAAGCTGTATTCCAACTACACTCGTGTGTTACCAGACATTGTCCAGGACTGTAAAACTAAGTCCTAAGTGTTAATGTTCCAAAACCTTCTGTGAGATCCCAAAAGAGACTGTGTAGTGATGAAAAGTGCAATCTGTGTTAACCCAGTGCAGGCAAAAGACTTTAGGATTAACGTAGACATGAACTTTATGTAAAAAGTTATAAATATTGTTGATTTTTGTATTTTTCATTTCAATTGAGATCTTCCGATTTTCTAAAGAGAAATAAGAAACTAGATGTACATTAATAAATAATTCAGTAAATTGTAATTTTATGACTTGTCAAGTTCTTATTGTTGACAGTTATATTTTGCTGTATTATTGTTGTCACAGTATAGTTAGGTGACGGTAGCACTCTAGAGCTCTTGATCTATACAAATTCCATCCAGACGTGTGCTCTTTACAGCTATAGCTATACCTGTGCCATCCTTACACCAGTGCTCTTCTCCGAGACTGGGATATACCTGTCTAGACTAAATTTACGTGTCTAGTCTTCTTCACTATCAACATCTGCCACTCTTATTAACTCATTACGTCACAACCTTTGCCGTCCCAAAAAACAGTCAGCATCACTTTTCCTGCAGATTTCTGCACTCTCGGCTTGACAGGGGTTGGGGAGCCCGGGGTTTTCCATTGCATGCTGGCAATTTTGGATTCGGGGTCATAATGGTGTACCCAAGTCTCATCTACTACCATGGTCTCCAAAAAATTTATTTGACTCACACTTTTTGAGCAACTGTTGACAGCACTTTACCCTCAATTTCTTCTGTTCACGTGTCAACAGTCGCGGAACCCAGCGTGCACACACTTTTCTCATGTTCAGTCTGTTGTGTAAAATTCTATAAACTGTTCTTTCATTTAGTTTTACTCTACTAGCTATCGCCACAATTGTCATTTTTCGATCCTGGTCAATGATTTTCTTCACTCTTGTTGCATTTTCATCGTTGCACTCTGAGGCTGGTCTATCAGATCTTGGCAGATCAGCAACATTTGAGCGGCCGCACTTAAACTGTTGACACCAGTTTTTTACCGAAGTATTTGAAGGACAAGAATCACGAAACACTGGTTCCATCTCCCTGTGTATTTCTGTAGGTGTTTTTCCCTGAAACATCAGAAATTTTTTCACAGCTCTGGCCTCCTTCTTTTCCATTGTTTTGTCAAATCTTTGGAGCAGCAGATCCGGTCAATAGGGTACATTGCGCCGTGCATCGTAGCGGGGAAAACCCACTGAAGAAACAAACGCGTAATTAACACATTCAGTGCAAATATGATGAACTTTAAATGTGCCAAGTTTCATCTTCCTCCTGTGACTCCTTCATGGTCAGGCCCAAGACTTATGTCAATCCCCTTGTAACTATTAGGGGAGAGGAATACTGGTATACCTGGTCACATCAAAAGAAACTGGTGAAAGGGATTGTCGTAAAGAGCTGATCTTACATGTTTGTTTGTAATGTGCCTGTACTGGTTGTTGAATATTAGTGTAGGCTGTTGATTACGAAGGAGGCATATCCTTCTGATTTCAGAGGTTTTTGGTGGCTGTCAATAACTGGTGCAAGACTACAGTGGGCCGATATATTCATGCCACAGTCTTGCCTTTTGCGGAGACACCTGTAGACCACCATCATTCTTGAAGAAGTGGGAGTTGAAGGTTGTCGTTCAGCGAAGTGCAGGAAGATTCCTACATCATATTACAAAGATAGGTGCATGTTTCGGAACCTGATCGCTCAACTAACATTATATTAAAAATAAGAGACGGGGAATAGTGATATAAACATTCCATCAGTGTCCACAGAAACTTACAAACAACATGCAGAGATGATGATAATAAACAATCAACCAGTGTATACTAGAAGTCACCTCAGTTAGACAATACAACTACACCCTTATATAATAATAATATGTGTATTATGGACAGAAGATCCATTATGTAAATTGATTGATGTAATGAATTTCGATGATTTCACTTTTGATTGTCAGTCCTGATTCCAAATAAATTAGATTCAGGACAATAAATTGAAAAACATTAACTTTATCAAACTTTCAACCACTGACTTACTAAAGATAGTCTTTTAAAGTGTAGTTCGTATGTGATTGTCGGGGTACTGTTGTGGTGTAATAGATAATAAAATAATTTGTGTAATTGTTTATATGTTCAGTTGGTTAATGCAACATTACACTAACATTTCATAACCCTAGACACCAAACGTAGTCATCTTATAATCTATCTAGAATAAGTCTGAATGAGATCATAGTGGTGGTAGTAGAAAGGTGCCCTGGAAATTTACTCTAATATTTATTATATTCAGGGACCTTCACAGCTGACCTCATTCAGTACACTAAGATTTCTTAACAACAAACTGTATTAACATCAAATCCATCACACATCGACAGGCATTATTGAAACCGCTCACAGTGTTTGTTGGATGGATACACATAAACTCATCTGGTATTTGTTCGAGGTTCCTGAGACACACTTGAATCAATAGACTGTCCTTCAGCCCGCCTATAACTATGGGGGACTAAGGTGTTGAAGATTGGTTGACCTCTAGGCTTCAGTTAGCAGGATCAACGGTCCTCAAGTCTTTAGTTTAAACTCGAACATGAGCTTGATCAGGAACGATCATAAAACCTGGAACAAAAGGTAATAGGTGGCCATGGTGTTCCAACAATCTCACCAACCACTGCTGTTCATGAGGCGACCATGTCTTCAGTGTTTGTATATAAATGAATGAATCATGGTAGTATGTTACAGAGATAGCATGATAAGATAATGTCTACTGTGCAGAAATAACAAAATACATGAATAAATCACATGTTATGATACATGGGTAAGATATAACCTTTGCCTTCCACTTATGGATGCCAAGTCACTTATGTACTTGCTGGTATGTCGTAAGCTTCCAGGCAAGAACTAGCCATGATATATTTGGCTAACCAATTAATGGTTATGCTTCCTAACAATGCCGGTGGAGGTTATCTCTGGTTAGCGTTATTCCCTTTTTATTATGTCTGATACAATCAAATCGTAAATAAAATCTGAAATGAAATGATATTAGTCATACTGATAAGGGTGGATTTAGGCTGACTGGAAGTATCGCCCCTATCGACACCGGGTAGATTATAGTTGTATTGTAGGGTGTCCTATCTGGTTTTTATTGTTGCCGTGTGTAAATTAGTTGGATAGTCCACAGAGTACAGCACAGGCAAAATGACATGCAAAGTCATAGAAATGGTAAACTTCTCTTGACGTTTATATACCATTTATTGCACACCACAGAGACAGTCACGTTACATACGTCATAAGACATCACAGTTCAACGATTGTAGCATTCAGAAATAATATTGGTGCCAACTGATATTCATGTAGGATCCAATCCTCGTCAGTCATAGCGTAAACAACAGTTCAAGGTTCACAGTGTCATAAAGTTATTATTATTCATCAATCTGTCTGAATAATATGGCACAGTGCTGGATGCACTAATATTCATTCTTATCAATAGTGTAACAGTGTCAGCTGCATTTCATCAGTACACATACATAATAATCATTACTCCTCTCCTGTGTAATAAATAAGTTCATTATCGTTTGCACGAGAAATAGCATTGAGGAGTACAGGTCGAACTGACCTTTATCACCTTTCTAAGTCTAACCCTTTGACTTAGGCGTAATCGCTAGCGTAGCGAATCCTGGAAAACAGACAATAGTCCTGTTGGTCTAAAGCGACCCATATATATAAATTGTTCAGGTATAAAGATACCAGTGGCGAAATCCTAATCAAAGTACCTCTCCATTTTGAATCACACAAGCGAGCAGAGAGCAACAAAAATGTCGAACTTCTAGATGGTATCGTAAAGTTCAATAAAGAGGAATTACCTTTATTCGGAATCAACCACAAAACATATGCCTCCAGGCGGCTTGAATAATACTGGGAAAAGTCTATAGTTAGATAACTAACTCACAAAAGACTATGCACTTCCCTATCAAAATCACAAGACGCAGATGCGTCCACTCTCTACTCAGTACATCTTCTCAATGCCGCTGGGCGGAAGACGAAACTCAACTCCAAGTCCAGACATGCGCAGAAAAGCCTACACCTGAGTAAAATTCAGCGAGACGATGGTTGAAGACCTTCTAGAAAGATTTTGTAAGAAATCATGCCTTATATGGTCAGCAAACGAATCCTCAACACTGGTTTCAGACATTCTAACAACAGTTGACCGATACTACCAAATAAGGAGAATGGTCACACTTCGTTCAAAAGATATAGACCGAACGTGTCTCGTCACAAGAGGAGGTAATCATCATATTAAATGATAATTTCAATATCCAGAGTTATGTAGCTTTGACTGAAAAAATTAACGTGTACATTTCAGTCAATCTAATTACACAATGTCTTTAGCAAAAAATGATCATACAATGACTTTAGGAAAAATGATCATACAATGACTTTAGAAAAAAATTATCTGTGCGTAACACATACATATATCTTTAATAAACTTACATACCCTCTTAGGATTAATAAGCTCATGGTGAGGCTGTATTGGTTGAAGTTAATCTGCCCTGCATGCAGCGTGAAAAAAGAACTTTTCTTGCAGATGCTGTCTTCCAGTTTCCCACTCTGGCTTCTGGATTTGGTGTGTGTGATTTTCAACGCGCCGCTCTGTCCTTATATTTGGGCGTCTCTCCCGTACGAAAAAGCACCGCCTGAAGTCCGATAAGATTTCGTTTAATCTCTCGTTTGAGGCGATCTATGCTTTTTCTGTACTTGTTTTCTCTTCTGTTCACTACACACTTATATCATTCCTTCCTTCCTAGGTATCCTTTAATTTTTCCCATATGAAGCTTTCATTCTATCCAAGTTTTATTGAAATCCGTTTAGGCATGTATGTATAATAAATTTTAAAGATATTTCGCTAACTTTTAGCAGATGTGATGACGATGAAAAATGTTAATTATTTTTAAAACTATTTATATTTGAATAATATCCTTTTGGATATCCTTCATAGTCTATCTCCTCTTGTGAATTAATATAGTTTTAATAACTTTCAACCAGGCTTGTTCTTGAAGCTTTAAATTTTCTTCCCTGTTAATGCAAACTTTTAAAGTCGGCCATTCCTATATTCGCTATTTCCTCATTCTTCAATACCGTCCGGCTAAACGTAATTCACATTTTTCCGCCTCCTTTAAACTTCAAAGCAAGGTCCGTCACGTTCCCTGCGAGCTCTGTGTGTGTGTGTGCGTGTGCGTGTGCGTGTGTGTGTGTGCGCCGCGTTACACATTTTTTCACAAACGAAGCAAGTGGTACCAAATCTCGCTACAATGGTGTCTATGAACTGTTACATCTAGTTAACTAAATTAATTTAGTTTAGTGAATAACGTTAATTTAGTGGTTCTAGTGACATGTACATGGTGACTATGAACTGCTACATCTAGTTAACTAAATTAATTTAGTTTAGTGAATAAAGTTAATTTTAGTGGTTCTAGTGACATGTACATGATGACTATGAACTGCTACATCTAGTTAAAACTGATTCACTACGTAATTATTTTCAGCTCTGGACGTAATTATTTTTAAGCCCCAAAAATGTACATATACATAGTTTACTTTTACTAACAATGTGTGTCTAATCATGAGTTAAGTATAATATATTATATATCACATTAAAGTAAATTGGATGGACAAAATGAATATATATACTTTTCTAGCTAATTTTATATTATGTTTATGTTATGACAGATAATATGTACACAGATCAAAAGATAACTTGAAATTTTGAACATAAATTTTCCACTTACCTAAGGCTTGTAACATAAATCACAATACAGTTTCACTGCTCTCTTTGTGAAGGTAATCCATTTAGAAACACTGACAAAGTAAGAAAGTTGTGCTTGATCACACAGTTTGTTCACTGTTCACATATTAGTAACATATCCTGCGTGTTTTCGGCCATTATAGTGAAACGGCAAAACACGACGAAAAATGAAGATAAATGTGAAAAATTCCCTTCAAACTCAAACAAAGGAAGTTGAAGCTTGTTGAAATTTGCGCAGTTTTGTGTTTACTTTCGTTCGAGATAAATTCCGGTCAGTATAAAATATCAGAGTGGAAAGAAACAACGAAATAAATCAGAGTCTTTTAAAAGATCTTGCGGACACAACGGTCGGCCATTGCGTCTTTTAAAAGATCTTGCGTAAGGAATCAGTTTAGTGAATAAAGTTAATTTTAGTGGTTCTAGTGACATGTACATGGGGATTTCCTACACCTAAGGTAGTCCCATATCAGATACTACCGCTGGGGAGTAAAGTGTTAGAGACTTCACTATACTAAGTCCAGCATCGAGAAGTGCAGTGACCAGTTCCCTTCCTTGCTGCCTTTTCCTTCCCTAACGCAAGAATTCAAAGAAACTTATAGCTATGGAATGTGAAGAACATCGCACCATAAGTCTTATGAGTCATGTGACCACAATATTATTACGAATTATCATGAGAAGAGCGAGAAATAAAATTAAACCAGAAATCGGTGATGAACAGTGTGGATTTGTAGAAGGTAAAAGCACAAACAATGCTTTATATATATACTATAATAACATTAATATAAAGATGCATAGAAGTAAAAACAGATATATACTTGTGTGATATATATTACACTAAGGCATTTGACAAAGTGAAACATGAGGAAATTATCAACATGCTAGAAAGCATCAGTATTGATGGTAAAGACTTGAGGATAATAAATAACATGTAGTGGCAACAAACAGCAGCTGTATGAATTAGCAGCCAAATAGGAACGTTTCAGCAAGTAAAAAAATGGTGTCAGGCAGGGATGTGTGCTGTCACCGGATCTGGTCAGTATGTACAGTGAAAGTATAATGAGATCACCGGATAACGTATTGGGAATATCTATTGGTGGACATAATATAGACAACTTGAGATACACTGATGATACAATCTTAATAGCAAAAAGTGAAAAACAGTTGCAGGAAATGGTTGATACAATAGTGACAGAAAGTGAAAATAAAGGCCCCAGCTTTAATAACAAAAAGACAGAAGTACGGTAATGGTCGTCTCAAAGAAAATGGATTCCCTAGAATGCACTATCAAAGTAAATGGAACAGTTTTAAAACATTTCAATAAATTCAAGTACATGGGCGTATTAATAGCAACAGATGGAAGATGCATCTCAGAAGTGAAGAGCAGAATAGCTCAGGCAAAAACAGCATTCTATAAACAAGACTGGACTGTAATAAGAAATCAACCTTTCGCTAGGTTTTGTTGCCAGTATGAGTTTGGAGGTAAGAAGAATAGGTAATATTTCTTATTAAAATAAAGGACAACGAAAATTGCTTACGTTACAATCACATGGCCGCAAACATGGCAAGCACGATCAGTCACGATTTTCTTCGGGTTGTATTATTATTTTTATTTTATTTTTTTCATGTCCTTCATTTAGTTCTCTACCTTTCGTTCCCTTTTTTTTCGTGGGTTTATCCCTGACGAAGCGCTTGTGGCCGTAACACATGTCATTTTCTGCGTCCTTAGTTCTAGTCAGACTTATTACCCCACCGTCTTCCTGCAGTCCTCCTCATTTTCTTATACCATAAAGATCGCCCGAGTAGCAGAGTGGTCAGTGTATATGCTTCTAAAGCCAAAGGGACCGTGTTCAAAACCAGGTTGCATCATGTTCCAGCCTACTCAGCTGTAAAAAGGGTACCTGCTTTTGCTCTTGAGTTAGGAAGGCAAAGGCTGCTAGGAAGGTAACTGGACATCCCACCTAATAAAGCTGAGACCTAGTACAGTATATGTGACGTCTCAAACCCTTCACTCCTCTAATACAGCATCTGCTACGGCTTTACCGTTGCTATGGTACTACTTTACTTTTGCCACCTTAGAAACGCAAGAAACGCCTAGAATTGTCAGGAACAAGAACAGAGAACCAAGAACCGCGAGAACCAGGGAATTTAAAACTTTGGAGGGGAGAAATGAAAACTTTACAACTCTTAGAAGAATTATAGATTATTCTTCAGGAGAGAAGACTCATTAGATGTCTCGTTGGTGGCTCTGGCTGACTGTCTTAAAAAAAACCCCACAAAAAGTAACAAACAAACAACGGTGAAGCAGTGAAGCATAAGTCATAAATTGTACCAGTGGCGGCTCTAATGTACTTTGGCTGGTGGGGATATGTATACATAATTTTGTATTTACATATGTTCATTTGCGCACGAGAGCATATAACACAACAAGAGCTTAAGATGACAATATCAGATACACCAAAGACAGTAAAGGATATTTGTCGGCAAAATTACACTAACAAGACAAAACATTTAATTATTATACTCTGACACATTGAAAAATTATAGTTTATAAGAACTTTATAATTACTCAGAGAAAAATTATAGTTTATAAGAACTTTATAATTACCCAGAGAAAAATTATAGTTTATAAGAACTTTATAATTACCCAGAACCACTCGTACTGAAATGTTATGGGACTACCTGTACCTTACAACACAACCACTACCTTAGCTCCATCCACACAGCTTCTGGTACCACTACCACGCAATGTTGTCATCGCTTTGGTCATGCTCACTTTTACAACTACCAAAATTATCGCTTTCATTACGAGAACATCTGTATGCACGCCAAAGGCGTGCCGTCGCTACACCTATATACACACACACACACACATAAACACACGCACTAACACACACAAATAAACACACACGCAATAATACTCACACACGCACACATAAACACACACGCACACATAAACACACACACACAAACCATACAGCAGCTCTAGTTACATTATCAATTCCTTTTTCGCTCCTTGCTGAGCATGTAGCCATTACTGCGGCTTGTCCGTTAGCAAGAAGCCTGCATTAGAGGAGTTACTCCTGAAGCTGTGGTTTCTGAAGCAATTTATTTTGCACGAGGAGGTTGTCAGCCCCATGCGCAACCTCCCAAGTCATACGCCTTTTACGACAAGCCTGAGAGGAGGTTATATTCTTTTCTTTACCTCTTTGGAGATCCTCCAGAAATACACGGGAGCTAGTATAATTAAACGCATTTATAATCTTGATAACAGATCATTAGAACATTATAGGACTATGGAGTCGGGAATTGTGTGGATTCGGTCGTTTTTTTTAGTGGAGATGGATTCGGAGTCGGTAAAAAATGTCCGGACTCCAACTCTGAATGTTACGCCCTATGACTAGTTTAAAAAAACTGAAGTCGAAGTCGGGAGTCAGAATCGGACGTCTAAAATTTCAGGAGTCGGAGTGGGCAAATTTTGTGGCTGATTCCACAACCCTGGAAAATTAGCAGGCCTTCTGGGAGAATCGTGTGCAGGTGGGAGAACTGACACACGCGTGCAGATGCCAGGTCCACAGCACAAACCGCATTGATAATATTAACATCATTTATATCTTTCTCGTCATCAACACCTGTCCCAATCTGCTAAAATGGATGATACCCCCAAAACAACGGAGTTTCTCACACCTGAGCTCCGCCCTCAACGCAGCCAGTGCCATTAACTGTCACACTGCGACCAATAGAATGAACTCGCCATATGATCTCACGAGGACGAGTCTCAAGAAAAGTTGCGACAATTCTGAATGAAATCCCAGGTGACGAGACAAGGTTGGGCAGCAAGAATAAGGTGTTCACGTTATTATTGTAAGGTTTTTAAACTGTGATATCACACTTCCCAGAACATTTGACATCGCGCATAGCGGGGATTTGTTTCAGTATCAGAAAATATTTTAATACTTTATCTGATGTAAGGGTCGGAGGTCGTTCTATCTTTACTGACACTATTTTGTTTTTAAATAGCAGAACATTGCTGCAGTGTTAGAATTTTGAGCTTTTAAAGTTGCCGGTAGACAGGCTTTGTTTATTCTTATTTATATTTTAAAAAAAGTAAATAAACGGAAAGAAAGAAAAAAAAATCGAGATTTGAATCGTCAACCAGGAATTGTCCCCAGCGGTATGATGCATCATGCACTGATCATCAAGCCTGAAGGCTAATTGCTGACCAACTGCGGAAGACTCTCTCCACTGCTTTACAAATCTAGACACACGTAACTGTTAAACATGAATCTGAAAGTGTCTGCCAGTTTAACACCCATCATTGCTTCTCCTGAACAAAGAAAAGGTACGATTCCCCATAATCCCACTGTTTGTAGCGAGTTTTCAAGTTCCGTAACTGCTGACACCAGACCAACACACATACAGTCACGTGTTTCCATGAAACCTTTTCTTAAATTTTCAATTGATCGTATTCTTGGATTAACCACTGACATTTCTAGGCCGCAGCAGACGAAGGGTGAAAGCGGTTCTGCTATGGATCATTCAGCCTCCACCGATGACGATGCTGATGAAAGCTTCAACGTGAATGACACGAGAGCTGTAGAAGAACTTTCCACAGATAACGCCGGCAACGAATTCATTGACTTGAGTGGAATCTTCAAAGTGCAGTAGTCCACGAATCGGTACCGCTCATATACCATAAAGTGCCTGTTCGCTCCCAGCTTTCAGTAACAAAAACAGAAACAGTAGTATAAATTAAAAATCTCTCCAGGACCCAACTCACATAGTTTTCTCTCGGTAAATTCGACAACATTGAATAATATGTTTTAAGAATTGCATAAAATACAATTCATTTTGTATTTTTTTTTTCATTACATCAGTCTGCTCCTGCATGAAGCATTATGCTTTGCAGACCGGTTTAAAGTTTTTTTACGAGGTTGCAACCCCATGCCCAACCTCATATTGGTTGGCTTATACGACATGCTCGAGAGTGCAGTAGTCCTATTCGTTGTTTGTCTCATAGACCCCCGGGATCTCATCATCATCAGGTGCCATCTTCACACCGAAAGTCGGCTGCAATTGATCTCCAACGTCTCCTGTCTCTTTTCTTGATGGTGCTCTTTGATAAACTCTTTCTTGTCCATCTCTTGATGTTATCTTCCCACTTATAGCGCTGTCTTCCTCTCGCACGTTTGCCTTCAACTCTGTCTTCTGTTATGGTCTTCACAAGGTGTTATATCTTTTTATATGGCCAAAATATGTTATGCATTAATTCTCTATTCATTCCTAGGTTTTAAAAGCCCTCTTTATGAGTGTTATTCTCTTTCCATGAGACGGGCCCCATTCTTCTATATATCCACATCTCAAGGGCCTCAATTCTTTCTTCTAATTGCTTGTTCATTGTCCATGTTTCTATACCATACAGTAATGACGAATATATATACATAACATTTGATGATTCTCAGTTTGACTTTGTGAGTTAGTTGTTTAGATGTTAGTATCTGTCTCATGTTGTTTAGATGTTAGCATCTGTCTCATGTTGTTTAGACGTTAGCATCTGTCTCATGTTGTTGAATGTAGCTTTGGCAATTTCTATTCTCTTCTTGACTTCTGTTTCGCACCTGCAACCTTCTGTTATTACATGACCAAGATATGAGAAACTCTTGACTTGTTCCATAATTTATCCATTTATTTAAACCTTAATGTTGGCTTATCGCCTGCTTTGCTAATTATCATAGTTTTCGTTTTCTCAGTGTCAATGGTCAATCCACATTCATGACGAATGCTGTTTACTTGCTTCACAACTTTTGCACTTTCAGCTAACAAAACTGTATAATCTGCATATCTAAGGTTGTTTATTGAACTTCTGCCGATCTTCAGTCCTGGCGGTTCCTGTATCTGTCTGAAAAACATTCTCTGTGTCGATATTAAATAGGCTGGGGGAACAATACGCAACCTTGTCTCACACCCCCTTTTTATGCTTATGTATGGTGAATAATTCTTATCAGATCTTGCAGTTTGTTCCCAATAAAGTTTAGTCAGCATTCTTGTCTTTTCCATCAATTCCTAAGTCTTTGAGGCATTCAGTTATTTCCTCATGATAGACTCTGTCAAAAGTCTTCTTATAACCAATGAATATATTTTTCTTCTGCTAATATTCTTATGCAAAGTATTGCTTCTATTGTTCCACTGTACCTTGGAAAATCAAACTGTTCTTCTTGGACTCAGCTGTCTACCTTCCTTGGGAACTATACGGGGCTAAAATAAAATTGTAAATGTTAAAATGACATAACGCTACATTACATACTTACCTACGTACGAACAAATCATATGGATTTTAGTAATATGACACAACGATAGAGCCGACCAGCTCCTATCACCTTGGTTGAAATAAAATTCCTGGTCCATTAGATACTTTGAGAAGCACTGAGGTACCATACTTTCCAAATATTTCATTGCACTGAATCTATCTATCTATCTATCTATCTATCTATCTATCTATCTATCTATCTATCTATCTATCTATCTATCTATCTATCTATCTATCTATCTATCTATCTATCTATCTATCTATCTATCTATCTATCTATCTATCTATCTATCTATCTATCTATCTATCTATCTATCTATCTATCTATCTATCTATCTATCTATCTATCTATCTATCTATCTATCTATCTATCTATCTATCTATCTATCTATCTATCTAGCTATCTATCTATCTATCTATCTATCTATCTATCTATCTATCTATCTATCTATCTATCTATCTATCTATCTATCTATCTATCTATCTATCTATCTATCTATCTATCTATCTATCTATCTATCTATCTATCTATCTATCGATCGATCGATCGATCGATCGATCGATCGATCGATCGATCGATCTATCTATCTATCTATCTATCTATCTATCTATCTATCTATCTATCTATCTATCTATCTATCTATCTATCTATCTATCTATCTATCTCTCTCCCTCTTTGTCTCTCTCTCTATCTATCTATCTATCTATCTCTCTCTCTCCCTCTCTGTCTTTCTATCTATCTATCTATCTATCTATCTATCTATCTATCTATCTATCTATCTATCTATCTATCTATCTATCTATCTATCTATCTATCTATCTATCTATCTATCTGTATATATATTTCTCTCTATCTATCTATCTCATCCATCCATCCGTCCATCCGTCCGTCCGTCCGTCCATCCATCCATCCATCCATCCATCTATTCTTGTGTCCAGTAATGTGTAGCGGAAGACGAATAACGCAGAATAGACGGATAGGTTAAAGTCACGGATGGGTGAACTCTTAAATAAATAATGGAGGAAATCTGTGAACAGTAAATAAATGAGTAAATAAATAAATAAAGGTAATTAACAGGTACTCGTTGGACATAAAGGATGACACTAGACAACAGAAAAGAAAATATAAGTGTTAGGCTTACCGGGAATCGAACCTAGGACTAACCAAACGGCGCCATCGCCTTGCTGTGACAGTACATCGTGAAAGAGCGCTCAGCCAATTTAGCACCCCCAAAAAAGAAAGAATAGAATTACTGAAGCTTTAGGTGGTACACGACGACTAATACAAGGCTGGTAATCACACTGTGTAAAGAAAATTGCCCCATAAACAAACCACTCCTACTTTTGCTTCTGCCTGCTTGTCTATTTTTAAATAATTATTTTTAATTCTTAGTATTTTTTGTTACACGCTCTGTTTTTAATCTTCTCTAGTTCACATATTTTTATTGAATATTTTCTCTCTCCGTATCACATTTACATTAATATAGCCCTGATAGGAGCTTTATTCAATAACTATTATCCTCTTAAATTTATACCGTTTCATGCATACTTTATTTCTTCAAACCTTTGAATTCTCTTTTCTTCATAAATGTGTCTTTTATTTTCCTGTTTTGTTATTTTCATCAGTCTTATCTTGCATTGCCTTTCCACTGTTCTTTGTATTATTAAATGGACGCACTTTTCCCTTCCTATAAGCGCGGGAAAACATGTCATCTGTGTATCTTAGGTAATTAAGAAATTGACCATTTACTTTCAGTTTTCATTGTTATTATTTTCGAGTGCCCCAGGTGCAAAAATGTTTGCCGAACAGCGCGCATAGTACACTTGTGTATAATTTGCAAATGACCTTTCTCCAAGGAGGACTACAACTCTTAAGTAAGCAGCTTCAGACTTTCCACCCTCAGTGGAGACTACCCCCCCTCTCTCTCTCTCTCTCTTTCTCTCTCTCTCTCTCTCCCCCTCTCTTTCTCTATACGCTCGCGCTGCACCGACATCTGACGATAAATAAAAGATAAATCATTAATTTGAGTAATGCCTATTTTAAAAATTTCAGTTGGGAGTTTTTCCTTGTATAGGCAGAAGGTCCGTCGGTTATATTAGGGCGCATGTCCAAATATAACAGATCTTGCAGTTTGGTTATGACCATTAGGTCTAAGTACAGAGTAGGTTATAAACTGTTAAAAATTTGACTTCTCTTCTCTTTCTTAAAGTCTAACGTGAATTTGACACATCTCTTACTAGGGGCCGTTCACAAATTACGTAACACAAAGAAAAAAAAGGTCGGGGGGAGGGGCGTTGCCGAGATGTTACGCTTTGTTGCGGGGGTTCTTAAATGTTGTGGGTTTTTGTTAGCGCACACGCTAAAAGGAGAAGAAAAAATAAATGGGGGGCCTGGAAATGTCAAAAATTGAGTTCCGTTATGTAATTTGTGAACGGCCCCCTGACGCCTCTTTTATGATATTCTTGTTGCAGGAAATAAACAAAAAGATGGAGTAAAGAAGAGAAAGTTGGGCCGCAATCCGCGAGTTCCTTTCACTCAACATCAGGTGCTTGTTCTGGAAGACAAGTTCAAAAGTACTCACTACCTCAGTAGTCAGGACGTAGCAGAGTTGTCTTGTGCCCTCGGCCTGACTGAAGCAAGGGTAAGTGTTCATCGCCGTCCATGTTTTAGTTGTGTTGTTGGAATGTTTGTGGATGTGTGCGGTTGTGATAATAATTACACGTGATTAAGACTATTTGTGCATATATCAATGTGATTGTGTAAAATGTAACCTAACCCGGTTGTATTGGGACTGCGTGTATATATATTATTGTATTTTTGCGTGTAACTGTGGCTACGGTAAAACATATGTGATTGTGTGCATGTGTCTGTGTGTAGATATTTGTGACTGAATGTATGTGTCTTTGTGTAGAAGTATGTGACGGGACGTAGGTTTTCTTATATATAAAATTTTGCCTCGTTTTGGCGAGGCGCGTCCCGTTCAACCTAGTCGATTATATTAGGGCGCATGTCCAAATATAAAAGACCTTCAGGTCTTGGACGTACGTGTCTTTGTGTAGCTATATGTGACGTGGTGCATGTGTCTTTGTGTAGCTATATGTGACGTGGTGCATGTGTCTTTGTGTAGCAATATATGACGTGGTGCATGTGTTTTTCCGTAGCTATATGTGACGTGGTGCATGTGTTTTTCTTTAGCTATATGTGACGTGGTGCATGTGACTTGGTGCGTGTGTCTTTGGGTGGCTATATGTGACTTGGTGCATGTGTCTTTGTGTGGTTATATGTGACTTGATGCATGTGTCTTTGTGTAGCTATATGTGACTTGGTTCGTGTGTCTTTGTGTAGCTATGTGTGACTTGGTGCATGTGTCTTTGTGTAGCTATGTGTGACTTGGTGCATGTGTCTTTGTGTAGCTATATGTGACTTGGTGAATGTGTCTTTGTGTAGCTATATGTGACTTGGTGCATGTGTCTTTTTATCTGTATAAAAATAACTGTGATTGAAGGCATGTGTCTTTGTATCTGAATGTAGATATATGTGACTGGAGGTATGTGTCGTTGTGTCTGTGTGTAGATATATGTGACTGGAGGTATGTATCTTTGTATCTGTGTGTTGGGACCAAAGACGCAGCAAAAGTGATGAATGTAGTCAGCGACCCATAGCTTGACTGCTTGCGTCAGGGTCAGCGAACCAGAACTGACCAAGACCCTAATGGGGTGTTCTTGGAAACAGGCTGCATCCATGCAGTCTGGCTGAGAGAGTTGGGATCGAAGAGGGAAGGCAAACCCTGTGTCAAAATTGCCGTGCTGAAGTCGGATGTGTCAGCCGAAAGGCGCAAATATCGCAGCCCCGCTGTAAACGGACACAACGCAACCAACGTCATTTTCAGGACGAACAGAGAAGAAGGAGAAGAGTATCTGTGTGTAGATATATGTGACTGGAGACATGTGTCTTTGTATCTGTGTGTAGATATATGTGACCAGAGGTATGTGTCTTTTATATGTGTTTAGATAACTGTGACAGGATGTATGTGTCTTTGTATCTTTGTGTAGATAACTGTGACTGGAGTCTTGTGTCTTTGTATCTGTGTATAGATAACTGTGGCTGGAGGCATGTGTCTTTGTATGTGTGTGTAGATAACTGTGGCTGGAGGCATGCGTCTTTGTGGCTGTGTGTACATAACTGTGACTGGAGGCATGTGTCTTTGTGTCTGTTTGTAGATAACTGTGATTGGAGGTATGTGTCTTTGTATCTGTGTGTAGATAACTATGACTGGAGGCATGTGTCGGTGTGTAGATAACTGTGACTGGAGGCATGTGTCTTTGTTTCTGTGTGTAGATACTTGTGACTGGATGCATGTGTTTATGTATCTGAGTGTAGATATTTGTGGCTCGATATGTGTGTTTTGTGTCTGTGTGTAGATACTTGTGACTGGATGCATGTGTTTTTGTATCTGAGTGTAGATATTTGTGACTAGATACGTGTATTTTTGTATGCCTGGAGTCATGTGTCTTTGTATCTGTGCGTAGATAACTGTGAGTGGAGGCTTGTGTCTTTGTGTAGATATCTGTAACTTGATATTTGTGTCTTTGTATCTGTGTGTAGATAGCTGTGACTGGAGGCATGTGTCTTTGTATCTGTGTGTAGATAACTGTGTCTGGAGGCATGTGTCTTTGTGTAGATATATGTAACTTGACATATGTGTCTGTGTGTCTGTATGTAGATATCTGTGACTGGGTGCATGTGTTTTTGTATCTGAGTGTAGATATTTGTGACTAGATACATGTGTTTTGTGTCTGTGTGTAGATACTTGTGACTGGATGATAATATTTTCTGTCAGGCCGGGGTGTTGCTTGAAAGTGTTTGTTTGCACAGGAATGTGTCGGACAATATCAATCTGGTGATAAATTATAGACACACACGATAACTCTTGGGATTTGGAGCAGGTAAATGATATAATCATTTCCAGGCAGACTTGTTGTAGGCAATAGTTACTATAAGTTAACAATCTTGAAAGATATTGTCTATGACAAAAAATGACATGGGGAGAAGTAAAAAAAAAAAAAAAGCCAATTAAGTGAAATGTAACTAATTAATTAACAGCTCGGTTTTCGCAATTTTTTAAAATGTAAATATACGGATATCTTTTTAAATCTTTCTTTGGTACGTATAAAAAAAAACACACAAAATTCCACATGCCTTTTATTACTCCGTCTCCAAATCACTATTGCATCTACTTGAGTGACTAAACCATTATTTAAAAGAAATGGGACATATGCTCTCCCCAGTATTCCTTTTCAACGTCTTAAAACTATTAATTAGGATAATTTCTTTCCTACAGCAATACATATCGGATTGTACAGATTAGATTGTGTCCCATAATTAATTTGGGTCGATCTCTACTTCACTCCAGCAGTAATCAGTTACGTTTGTTGTACTGACTTATTACATGCTTTTCATGGTCAGCACCTCTTTCATTCTCCGCTATGTAACAGATATTTTGAATATTCAACATTTTTACACTCCTCTCAGCGATAAGTCGTCATGTCTGTTTGCTTACCTGTCCATCCCTGCTGGGAAATGAACTGATAAGATAATATTAGCCGACAACCATGTTGATTAATTTCAGGTGTGCCCGACATCAGGCTACGGAGTAACATTAAAATCGCCCAGCGCAGTTGTTTAATCGCTAATATGGCCAGAGTGCGTTCTCTGCCAAGATGGTAAAGAGACGGATTTTGTGTGCTCAAGCGACAGATAACGAGATTACTCGCCTGTGCGACACATTTTGGACAGACATGCATGACATCATCGTTTCCGGCACACCTTTTTACAAAGGCATTACTTTATATTAAAGAAATAATACGTTTTTTGTAAACATGGCCGAGAAAGGATTGGACTTTTTCATTCCATATATAGGAGACGTGACCTTTTGCATCACGCATATTATTTCAAGCGGAAATAATTTTGAAATTACCCCACTAAACACGCATGTTGTAAACGAATGGAACTTTCTTAACATCGTAACAAAACAAATGCGGGGGATGAAGGGCCATATAACCTGACCTTTTCGCAGTTTTAAAACACTGTGAAGATCGCTTACCAAGATGAAACCAGACTGCCAGAAGTTAGAATTCAGAATTCCATTTTTTCAGACCGGACTTTTGTTGGAGTATTTTGAAGGACTTAAACAGCCCAGGAAATCTCTATCATTTAATAACGAACCGGGATCTGAGGAAACTGAAAACACGGAGTCATAGAGGGAATCTAGGGTTAAAATAACGACCCCCAAAAACACGTGTAAGAAGCCTAGTCAAGTGCCTTTATTCATCTGAGCAAACAGTCTGTGAGCCAAGATTGGCGTAAGCTGTACTTTTTATTTTCTATATTTTTCATTACTAACATGTGAACTAATATGTATATATTGCCATGTGAATATTAATATGTGAAAATCGCTAGTGGATGTCCAAGTCATTTGAAGTTGGTATGGTGGATTTGGTGTTACAGATGTTATTATCAATGTTATTTCTATTGTACTGAATGAGGTCAGCTGTGAAGGTCCCTGATTATAACAAATGTTGGGTTGAGTTATCAGAGCACCTTTCTACTACCACCTTATGACCTCAATCAGACTTATTCTTGACTAGTATGTATGTTAGCTACGTCTAAATGTCTAGGGTTATGAATGTATGATGTAGTGTGAGTAAAATTAATACAAACACATTTAAATTCTAATATATATATATATATATATATATATATATATATATATATATATATATATATATATATATATATATATATATATATATATATATATATATATATATATATATATATATATAGGACTGAGTCAATACAACAATCACAACCAGACTGACACTCTATGATATATATCTTATAGAAGTCTGTGGTTAAATTTTGGTAAAAAGGCTATTTTACAATTTATTTGGCCTGATTCAGAATTTTCTGAGTCAGGACCAACAACCAAAAAATGATATTTATGAATTTATGTACATTAATTTAAATGCCACAATGGATCTTCTGTCCATAATAAATATTACAATCTAATTATATGTAGTTGATTCTCTAACTAAATGACACTGGTAATTAATGGTATGGGTGGGGTATTATCATCATCCCCTCTTTTTCTTTTATTATACTGTGGAATTTTTATTGCAAAATCAATTATTTTATGTTACTTTTACACAGTAATTAAAAGTGGATGTACTGTTTCGTGCCAACATAGAGGTACTTATCTATAGTAGTGATGATGCTGACATTCTCATATGTTCTCTCGTATGACCACGCTGACAAAGTTCCTGGTGCAGTATAATAGACCTCTTGGTCCAACAACAGTTCACTTTCTTTCACAGTAGTAAAGTCACCAGGGTTCTGGTACCAACACAGTACCAGAACAAAAAACCCTGAAACAAGGTTATGATTCTTAAAAGCACATCTACAATACTATTCCACAAATTTTAAATGGCATACTTCAATAAAAGAAAAAGGGTCAGCTCTCTCTGACCACCCCATATCCAATCTGAGATGACAACTCATTACCAGTGCCCCTATTCTGTTCCTTAAGGGCTACAACGCCTCTGACACTGCAACAATGATTCTCTCCCATAGAATAATGTGGGTTAGCCTTCCCACTGGCAACTGTGGAAATCATTTTAAGTTATACAATTCATATCAATTGTACTGCTTGTGTGCGACACCACAGGCCCTGCATAATTCTGCTGGGGACCTCTGTACTTAGTCGTACAACCTTCCCAATCAAGCAGTATCTCATACACCAAATTTTGTTTTAATGACAAGATTAATAAATTCGTTCTTACCACAATTCAAAGAAATATCACAAACATACGTTGACTGGTTTTAGCATTAATTAGTAAGTTCAGCTTTGCCCCCTCCAGACTGCCAAGGTTTAAAATCACTCTTGGTACTGCTGATCTCAACGCAGCTTGCTTTATTAATATTTCTGTATCAACTGGCGCCGAGCCGTGAAAGCTTCTTGCCAATATCCCTAGACCTGCCCAATCACAGCGAGGGTCTAGCTTTTCAATTCAAATTACAAAAAGAAAAACACAACTCCAAACTTCTAGGAGTGATTTTTCTAAATATAGATTTTAGCTTTCTTGCCTAACTAATACTCTCTGTCTATCCTCTTATACCCACCAATCGGATTTAAATTACTCCAATGCCTCTTTTTAAACTTGCGTCCCCAATAACGTTATGTATAACGAGCAAGAACAACCGTCTGTCCGTCCGAGCGTTAGTAGACATATAGTATTATCTCAATAACTTGGCTAATAATTGGACTACCATGTATATTAAAACATATTTTTGCTCAGAATACACTAAGCCATCATAATATATGATTTTCGTGGCTATATTCATTTGCGTTTAGATTTTCAGTTTTGTCACTGTCAATCGTCAATTATAACTTTTTACATAAGTCTGCCATCTTTCCCCCTCCTTCTGTATCATTTTTTAAATTCAAATAAACCAACTTGTTTGGGTGACGTCAAAAATACACTACGCGGCGAGAATTTCAACTGTCTGTGTGTTTATATCGGCTGGCTTTGCCCACAGTGTGTATATAGTAAAGGAACCGCATGCAGAGCGAAGAGGGTTTTTTTTTCAAACCGTGGGTAGTGTTTGCGTTAATTATTACAATCGTTTCGTTCTTACTACTGGAAAATGTCCGAAATATTACAATTAAAGGCGTTAAAGTTAATGTATTACGTTAATTCAGACAGCAGTTTGGCGTAACACTTCTGGCAGATCGTTAATTATAAGTCTGGCTGCAGTGTGTATGCAGCAGATCGGGCAAGATGTTAAATGTTAGTTGTACGTCTCGAAACCGAAACTAAAAGCGTGTTAGATTTTACAGCGGGATCGTTTTATAAGCTTTGCCACTGCACCAAAGGCAGCGCTCTGCTGGCGTCGAAGATGCCAATAGTCAGACACATGGGGGCTGGGTTATTTATTATCATAGGACTAAAATCTTACTGAAATTAGCGAATATCTCACAGATTTTTGCTACACACCTCCCTTCCTAAAACATGCATTCATTGCAGGTTATAATCTGTGAGATAACTTAGCGCAAATGAAGTCCTACTCGTGTTTCTGATTTTCATCATAAGGATGTCTACTCAAAAAATCGGCACCCACGTTTAGAGAGCCGGGAATATATTCAATCGTAAATGAATAAGGCTGTAATAACAATGACCATCTTAATAACCTGGCATTTTCATGCTTTGCCTGTGACAAAAATATGAGAGGCTGATGGTCTGTTTGAACCACAAATGTCCGACCATACAGATAGATCTGGAATTTTTTTATGGCCCAGATTAACGCCAAACATTCCTTTTCACTTGTTGAATAATTTTTTTCCGCTTTGTTCAACTTGCGGCTTGCATAAGCGACTGGGTTCAATTCCCCATCTTGTGAGGAGGACCTTTGCAACAATGTAGCGCCTAGGCCCACATTGCTTGCGTCACTTCTCACTACAAATTCTTTATTAAAGTCAGGCAAATTCAATACCGGCCTGCTTGTGAGTTTTTCCTTTAACTCCTGGTAAGCCAATTTACATTGTGCTGACCAATTAATTGCATCAGGTTGTCCCTCACGCGTTAAATCCGTCAACGGAGCACGTATAGAGTTAAAATGTTTAATGTACTTCTGGTAAAAACCACACAACGACACAAAAGATCGCACATCTTTTTTTGTTTGTGGCCTAGGTGCTCTTTTCAATTTCTCCAGATTCTTGGGGTCAGGGGTCATGCTACCCTGATGTACGGTATGTCCCAAGAATTCCAACTCTTTACATCCAATACAACATTTGGTTGGTCTAGCAGTCAAGTTAGCCTCTCTGAGTCTATCAAACAGCATATGCAAAGAGGTAACGTGTTCCTCAAATGTTTCAGTTCCTATGAGAATATCATCCATGAAATTCGAGATGCATGGATTTTTCAGGGGATCCAACAATTTTCGCATCATCCTAGAAAACACACTCGGGGCATTTTTCAACCCAAACGGTAGCATGTTGAACTCATAATGGCCTTTCGATGTGCTAAAGACTAAATAAGGTCGAACCTCAGGCTTTACTGGAATTTGATAATAGCCTTTGCTAAGATCCACCTTAGAAAAATATTTTGCCCTGTTCAACCTGGCAAATAGTTGAGTAGTATCAGGTAATGGATCCACCTGACCTTCTGTGACAGCATTCAGTTTCCTGTAATCTATGCACAGTCTATGTTCTCCAGATGGTTTTCGCAACAAAACAACACAAGAGCTATAAGGAGATTCACTGTGAGAAATAATCCCTTCTTGTAACAAATAATCTATCTCCTCTTTCAAAGCTTTTTCTTTAGCGAAAGGAATAGAATACGGCCTCATACAGATGGGTGTTGCGTCTAGTAGTTTCATATCATATTCCAACACGTTTGTGTGCCCCGGCTTATCCGTTAACACGTCTGTATGTTTCTCTAGGACCTTTTTAACCTTCTCCCTCTGTCCTTTTGTCAGGTGATTACTGATCTTCACCTGTGCAAAAGTTTCACTGGGCTTCAGTGGATATTCAATTGAGGTGAGAGGGTCATTTTTCATTTCGGTTGCTATAGACAAGGCCATTAAGTGTGTTCCCTCCTGGATTTGCCTGTCCAGATATTTCTTCAAAAGGTTCACATGAAAGACTTTTTCCTTTCCTTTCTTGTCTATCTTATAATTTGTTCTGGATACCTTTTCCAAAACTGTATATGGACCTTGCCATCCGATTTGAAGTTTATTGCTGCTGCTGGGCAATAGAAGAAGTACCTTCTCCCCTACAGCAAGCTCCCGATCCTTCGCTTTTTTATTATAATAAGCAGCATGCTTTTTCCTGGCTTGTCTCAAATTATCATTTGCCAGTTTCCAACTAGTTTTTAAACGAGTGGTCAGTTCGTTCACATATTGATATGATGAGGTAACAGCCTCTTCTGCCTTCTCATCGGTCCAAGTCCTCAACAAGGCTTCTAATGGACCTTTTATTGGCCTCCCAAATAACAGGGTTGCGGGTGCCATCCCGGTTGAATTATGGGGAACTTCCCGATACGCAAACAACGCAGCGGGCAAGTATTGGTCCCACGTATCTGGTTTCTCATGTGCCAGTTTTCTCAGGATAGAAATGAGAGTCCCATTGAACCTCTCTACCTGGCCGTTCCCCTGGGGGTGATACGGACTACAATGAAAGTGCTTGGCTTGGAATAACCTAAAAACTTCTTCCGTTAGTTTCCCCTTGAACTGTGAGCCATTACCAGTCAAGATTTGATGCGGGAATCCTAACCTTGTGAATATAGTAAGTAATGCCTCTGCCACATGCTTCGAATCAATTGACGACAGGGCTACCGCTTCCCCCACATAGAACAAGTGTCCACCAGAGTAAGGATGTAACTGTTCCTCCTCTTGGTCCTAGTGAGAGGTCCCACAATATCCACTGCAACTCTCTCAAAAGGTGTTCCCACTATGGGCATTTCCCCTAGAGTTGCTGGAGCAGTCCAATGCTTCGGAGCTACTCTCTGACATTCTGGACAGCATTTTACATATCTCTTTATATCCTCCGTTATCCCTGGCCAGAAATAATGACAAGCTATACGCTGTCCTGTTGCGCTAATCCCCATGTGACCACTGAAGGGAATTGCATGTCCTAATTCCAACACTCTCTCCCTATATGAAGTTGGAAGTGCCAGCTGTCCATGGCCAGTTGTTCCAGTCCCAGTCTTCCTATACAACAATTTATTCTTCATATAATAGTCCCCTTTGCTTGGAGGTGTGTGGCATTTAGGTAATTTTTTAAAGCAAGGCTTGAGTGACCCATCTTCAGCCTGTGCCTTCCTCATCTCCTCTGGATGAGTATTTATTGGCTCATCTTCTTCCTTTCTGGATTGTGAACGGGTCTGGACTGCTACCAAGACCACAGGTCTCTTGAGATCCCCAAGAAGACATAACGACACCCCAATATCAGAGGGTAGATGGGTGCGTCGATCACTGCTGCTCTGATTACACCTTCCACATAGCGAGTTTTCACCGTTATCCTGGCAATGGGAAGTTTCATAAGTGGTAGGCCCTTGGTCGCCCCTTGTATCTCCACTGATTCTGTGGTATACTGATCTGGGTTTACCAACTGCGAACTTACAACAGAATCAAAATCTAAACCGGTATCATACAGGCACCTAATGGTGACTCCATTACATACAACATCCTCACACACTGGGGGGTGATAAGGTTCCTGCTGTCCGGTAGATTTGTCCTTTTCTTCCTTTTTCCCCAACTTCATAGCAGCAAATCCAGCAGGTTTACTTTTACAAAATTTGATGTCATGTCCTTCCCTCTTACAATATCTACAATATAATCTACCTTGATGAAAATGTTTTCTTTCATCATACTTTCTCTCATTAAATTGTGGGTTTTTATTTTTATAATCATTGCGTGGCCTATCAAAATGTTGCTTACCCTTGTTACCCTGATCTTTGTTGTCAAATCTGTTAGAGTTTTGTGGAGCCTTATAATTGTCTACATTTTTCTTTTTGGCGCCAGCTACCTCTGCCTGTTCTGCCTGATGCCTCTTAGCGACATTAAGTAACTCACCCAGCCTCTCTGCACATTGTTCCAAGAGAAACTTTCTCAAGTCTGGAGCCATGGACTCTCTTAATTGCTCAATAAGGATCATTTCTTTAAGATCTTGGGTTTTCCCCAGAGCAGTCCATTTCTCCAAGTACGTCTCCAAACGGGCAGAGAACTGGTGATAGGTCTCACCCGACAGTAGCTTGGCATTTCTAAACTTCTTCCTGTAAAATTCACCATTCTTTTCGTATCTTAACAAAAGAGCCTGCTTCAACATGTCATAATTGTCTTGGTCATCCCTGCTCATTTTTGAGAAAACTTCATAAGCTGTTCCCCTAAGACCTTGAGATAACTTCAGGCTCCATCTTTCCCTTTCTAGCCCATAAGTTGTAGCTAATACCTCGTACCTACTTAAATATGATTCAATATCATCCTCTCTCTCCACAAAATAATCTAAGTGGAACCCCATAGCTGAGTTAGAGGCCCCCTGACTAGCAGTAGCATCAGAGGTAAAGGGGCTATGACCATATTCAGGAGCATGGCCTTGCAATTCCAACTCCCTTAATCGCAGCTCATGCTCCCTCTGTAATCTTTTATCTTCTGCTTCCCTCTCTAATCTTTTATCTTCTGCTTCCCTTTCTAATCTTTTATCTTCTGCTTCCCTTTGCATTCGTTTTTTTCAGCCTCTAATCTCTTAGCCTCTCTATCAGCCTCTAAGGCCCTAGCCTCCTTCTCAGCCTCAATTTGTAACCTTTTGAGTTCTTTCACAGCCTCTCTATCTAACTCTAATTTCTTGATCTCCCTGGCATCTTCTAACTGCATTCTCCTCTCTTCAGCTAACCTATGTTCTTCCCTGGCAATAAATTTATCACATTCTGAGGTGACGTAGTCAATCAAGACTTGACCCTCCATGTTCATCTCCCTGGCAGTCTGCACAGCAGCAGATCTGAACTTAGCCAAGTCAGCCATATTATATCAAGCAATGTTAACAATATACTAAGGTAACTTATTAACTCTAATTAGACAACAACTCTAAGCACTAACAGTTCATCCACTATTTAAATTCCACAAAAATATTTTTAATTTTATTTTATGAGATTCCCATACATGTATTAGGGGAGGTTTTAAAATCCCGTAAGCGAGCTAGCCAAATATAGCTGGTGCTATGAGAAATTCAAATCCCGGGAGCGAGACCCCAAGATATGTGGTGGATTTGGTGTTACAGATGTTATTATCAATGTTATTTCTATTGTACTGAATGAGGTCAGCTGTGAAGGTCCCTGATTATAACAAATGTTGGGTTGAGTTATCAGAGCACCTTTCTGCTACCACCTTATGACCTCAATCAGACTTATTCTTGACTAGTATGTATGTTAGCTACGTCTAAATGTCTAGGGTTATGAATGTATGATGTAGTGTGAGTAAAATTAATACAAACACATTTAAATTCTAACACACACACACATATATATATATATATATATATATATATATATATATATATATATATATATATATATATATATATATATATATATATATATATATATATATATATATCTTCTTCTTCTTCCGTCCTTAGCCAAAGACCGACCAAGCAGTCAGAGGCCATCACGCCTTGTGGCGTCTTAAGGGCAACAGCAGATTGATTTTCTCTGTTGCAGTTTCCCATCACGCCTAGCGGCGTCTTTAGGGCAACAACAAATAGATCCATCTGCCGTTGTTTCCGTAATCGGTGTGACAAGCCAACGGGTGATCAGCCCATTGGGCATATATATATATATATATATATATATATATATATATATATATATATATATATATATATATATATATATATAGGACTGAGTCAATACAACAATCACAAACAGACTGACACTCTATGACATATATCTTATAGAAGTCTGTGGTTAAATTTTGGTAAAAAGGCTATTTTACAATTTATTTGGCCTGATTCAGAATTTTCTGAGTCAGGACCAACAACCAAAAAATGATATTTATGAATTTATGTACATTAATTTAAATGCCACAATGGATCTTCTGTCCATAATAAATATTACAATCTAATTATATGTAGTTGATTCTCTAACTAAATGACACTGGTAATTAATGGTATGGGTGGGGTATTATCATCATCCCCTCTTTCTCTTTTATTATACTGTGGAATTTTTATTGCAAAATCAATTATTTTATATTACTTTTACACAGTAATTAAAAGTGGATGTACTGTTTCGTGCCAACATAGAGGCACTTATCTATAGTAGTGATGATGCTGACATTCTCATATGTTCTCTCGTATGATCACGCTGACAAAGTTCCTGGTGCAGTATAATAGACCTCTTGGTCCAACAACAGTTCACTTTCTTTCACAGTAGTAAAGTCACCAGGGTTCTGGTACCAACACAGTACCAGAAAAAAAAAACCCTGAAACAAGGTTATGATTCTTAAAAGCACATCTACAATACTATTCCACAAATTTTAAATGGCATACTTCAATAAAAGAAAAAGGGTCAGCTCTCTCTGACCACCCCATATCCAATCTGAGATGACAACTCATTACCAGTGCCCCTATTCTGTTCCTTAAGGGCTACAACGCCTCTGACACTGCAACAATGATTCTCTCCCATAGAATAATGTGGGTTAGCCTTCCCACTGGCAACTGTGGAAATCATTTTAAGTTATACAATTCATATCAATTGTACTGCTTGTGTGCGACACCTCAGGCCCTGCATAATTCTGCTGGGGACCTCTGTACTTAGTCGTACAACCTTCCCAATCAAGCAGTATCTCATACACCAAATTTTGTTTTAATGACAAGATTAATAAATTCGTTCTTACCACAATTCAAAGAAATATCACAAACATACGTTGACTGGTTTTAGCATTAATTAGTAAGTTCAGCTTTGCCCCCTCCAGACTGCCAAGGTTTAAAATCACTCTTGGTACTGCTGATCTCAACGCAGCTTGCTTTATTAATATTTCTGTATCAACTGGCGCCGAGCCGTGAAAGCTTCTTGCCAATATTCCTAGACCTGCCCAATCACAGCGAGGGTCTAGCTTTTCAATTCAAATTACAAAAAGAAAAACACAACTCCAAACTTCTAGGAGTGATTTTTCTAAATATAGATTTTAGCTTTCTTGCCTAACCAATACTCTCTGTCTATCCTCTTATACCCACCAATCGGATTTGAATTACTCCAATGCCTCTTTTTAAACTTGCGTCCCCAATAACGTTATGTATAACGAGCAAGAACAACCGTCTGTCCGTCCGAGCGTTAGTAGACATATAGTATTATCTCAATAACTTGGCTAATAATTGGACTACCATGTATATTAAAACATATTTTTGCTCAGAATACACTAAGCCATCCTAATATATGATTTTTATGGCTATATTCATTTGCGTTTAGGTTTTCAGTTTTGTCACTGTCAATCGTCAATTATAACTTTTTACATAAGTCTGCCGTCTGCCATCTTTCCCCCTCCTTCTGTATCATTTTTTTTTTAATTCAAATAAACCAACTTGTTTGGGTGACGTCAAAAATACACTACGCGGCGAGAATTTCAACTGTCTGTGTGTTTATATCGGCTGGCTTTGCCCACAGTGTGTATATAGTAAAGGAACCGCGTGCAGAGCGAAGAGGGTTTTTTTTTCAAACCGTGGGTAGTGTTTGCGTTAATTATTACAATCGTTTCGTTCTTACTACTGGAAAATGTCCGAAATATTACAATTAAAGGCGTTAAAGTTAATGTATTACTTTAATTCAGACAGCAGTTTGGCGTAACACTTCTGGCAGATCGTTAATTATAAGTCTGGCTGCAGTGTGTATGCAGCAGGTCGGGCAAGATGTTAAATGTTAGTTGTACGTCTCGAAACCGAAACTAAAAGCGTGTTAGATTTTACAGGGGGATCGTTTTATAAGCTTTGCCACTGCACCAAAGGCAGCGCTCTGCTGGCGTCGAAGATGCCAATAGTCAGACACATGCGGGCTGGGTTATTTATGATCATAGGACTAAAATCTTACTGAAATTAGCGATTATCTCACAGATTTGCGCTACAGTTGGCCACCTGTCACAGGGTTATCCCAAAGGGTAACCAAAGAGAGTTATCTGTGGGGTGCCGGCTTTGTCAATGGCTCAGATTTGCCTGGCAACCGGTTGGAAATAGGCAGCAGGTGTGAAGAAGGCGAATGTAGGACTCTGGGATAAATTCCCCGCAGACAGTCCCAGTGATTCTGGATCTTGTGACACTATAACTCCTACCACTCTATCCCCCTCTCTATGTTATAATGTTAACGAGCCGCCGCCTCCCCTATTACACTGAGTGAACAGAAGAGGAAGAAAGGAAGAAATGTATGTCTCTTTCGCACACTTTCTTTCCTTCTCTATATATGTAATGAACGTGTGTTGGTAATGTAAACACAACTACAACATTTATTGAATTACTTAAAGGTAACAACATTCAACTACAATAATACAAATGCAATAAGAACTGACATTACTTATCCCTGTGAAGAAAGATATTAGTTAATGCAAAATACGCAAATGAATCTAAAGTCTACACTATGTGATGATGATGAATTTAAGTTATCTTAACTACTACCAAAAAGGATATCTTGTTTCGCGTCTCTGACTGACTGTCAATAAACTCTGGGTCTTTGTATACACTGGACAAGTCTTTGTCTGCCTGTAATAACACTGGACGGTCCACTTAATTTCGTCAGGTGTCGATGGCTTGTTCTTTTGTCCTTCACAATGCGAGTGTTGACATTGTCCCGAGCGTCTGAGGTGGCTTATTCATAGGTGATGTTGAACGCAATATTAGGCGGGTGAAACTTCGTCTGATATGCAGATGTCCTTTTGTTGTGCTGATAGTTTGCTCATGTGGTGATGATGTTGGAAATATGTTGTATATTTGTATTTGTTGGCGCATGAGTTTTACTGGGAGAATCTGTCCATTACTGCTGGTAATTTAGGATCTCGATAAATTTTGTAGGCACTGGGTTTACAAGATCGTCCGTCTTCTCTTGCACTTCTGATCAAGCTTTCTCAAAGGCACTTGTTGTAAAAATCGTCCGTTTGCTCCTGCAACTTCTGATCATTAAATTCACGTGGACAGCTCTTAGTAATGCAGCAATCTTTCTGGGTATTTTCTGCTTACTTTTCTGGGTGGGTGGTCGATGACAGAAAGCTCCTTCACCGTCTGGCAAATTCCTTTCTCAACCCCCGTTGAGTATTGGTAGGTTCGTTGCCGTTAATTACATGTGAGATGCGTGTCGTCGCAGTATCTCTGGTCGGCCCTACTCTAAAGCACTTGTCCCGTGATTAACGCCAACAAGGGTAGTAAGACGAAGGCTGAGTTATGGTCCCTGTCTCTACCACTGCGATGGATAAAAATAACAAACCCTTTGTAAGTACCCCGTAAACTATGTTACGCCTGTCGTGTGTCTTGTATGTGAAATCTTATCACTATAAGGAATGGCTGCGCGGTGTTTACTGCATGGTTAACAGGTAATGTAAGAGGCAAAATAAAAGTGTCTTGTATTTACTTCGTTATAGTTACTGGAAACTGTGTAATTTTATAAATATAATAATTCTCTGCATGGCGTTTATTGTAACCTGTACTTATTAATATAAAATATAATATTATAACAAACGTGACGGGTATTTACAGTGTTATATTTATGGAAAATATGTATATATTATCTGACTGAAGTTAGTATAAAATATAATGTACAAACTATATTACACTAACCTTGGTGTCCATATAACGAATTTCACTGACATACGTCCTGAAATCTTCCTCGTGAAATCTAGAACCCAAGTATGTTGGCGGACTGCTTCTCTTGCAATGCCGAACGACAAATTTAGTTTGGTTTTATTTGGTCCTAATCGCCGCTGGCGATTTTTTCGGGTTCGCTTCTGGTGTCATGTGAAATTTCGTTTGTTTTCCTTTAGTCAGACATTCAGTCCTCCTTACTGTGTAAATTTTCTGTAATATTTTGCTATTATCGTTTTCTTGTTTTTCCTCTCCCAGACAATCTGTCTGCGTTCGTCTGATGTCTGTGCAGCATTTAATAGTATTTCTATAATGACGTATTCTTTACTCCTTTACGTGAGATCTGGCTGAACACAATATATTCTGTTACAAGCCGAAATAATACTTGTAGATTACTGGCCTTGGGTAAACACACCCGCGACGTCCGTCGATTACCTCGATAGTCTGTTGATGTAATGTCCCCCTTTGGTGAAAGCATTCCAGGTGAATGTTGTTGCGTTTACAGGGCTCACGCCGAGCGCTGTCTATTGTGAACAATGGATTTAGACAACAAACGGCTTTCTCATACCGTGAGAAATTTACCAACCAAATATTGACAATAGGTCTTAAGAATTGAAATGCAGACTTAGTCGCGTCCCGTGACACCACCTCAGCCTATAGAATGAAGATTTCATGAACCACCACTGTAAGTTCTGATGACTGCTTTATTGCTAGTTTCTTAAAGAGAACTAAAAGCATAGGTAGTCCCAAGTTCCATATGGAGCAGGGAGGGAAAGATGAAAGAAATTATGTACATTCTAATTATAATATTTCATTTTCAAATCAGTGTAGATGTAAATGAAAACATATTCAATCTATATTATGAACACTTTCCAATTAGTGTAGATGTTCATGTAAACATATTCTATCTATACTATTAACCTTTTCATTTGAATCTAAAGTAAATATAAAGCTATTCAATTTAAATGTAAAGAAAGTTTTCTCTCGAGGGATTAACTTTAATTCTCATCGAGGGTAAAGTCTGAGGTAGATGGGATGGTGGAATAGGAGAAAGGGACCCATAACTATGTGTCGGAAAACGCAATACTCAGGAGAGCATTTTGTTTCTATTCTTTTACCATAGTTGTTGGTGGTACCAGTGCGGGTACTAATCTATGGAACAAAGTGAGGGTAAAAGTGGACTGACGTCGAACTAGACACCAACATCAGAGAGTCTTAGAGATGCGGGACCAGCTATGCAGTTACTCCCTGATCTTACGTGGGACGTGATGCTCCTTTAATCTTGACCAGAGACGCAAGAATTCCAGTGACCTATCTGCCCAGAACCCAAAACCCAGCGGGAGAAGAAATTACAATTTGCAGCTATGTCAAAGCCAAAGCTGCTAAGTGACTTCTTACCTAAAAAAACCTACCATCACACGATGACGAGTATTTTCTGTTAAAGATTATTCCACACTTTTTTTACTGTTAATACATAGTTGATTGTTAAATCTGTTATTTGTAAATATACAAATTTAACGTCGATTTAGTCATTTTGAATGTACTGCATGTTTGTCTCAGTCAAGTTACTAAATACACTCTAAACAGAGCTATACTATAATAATAATAATAATAATAATTCCACTGAGTAAATCATGGTGAGGGCTTGAACGAGCTGAAATTAATAATTGCTTAATTCTTCATAAAAGGCGGCGGACCGATATAACTATTGCCCTGCCAATGCAGCATTGTTCTTGACTTCAGGTATATCTTATGAAAACTACCTTGAGATAGAAGCATCATTATCCTTCTATCTACAACTCTGCCAAGAGTAATCTTGTGCGAAGATAGACACCTTTGACGGCTCATATTAGGTACTCTAAGACGCGTCAAAAGTCAGAAATGCAGTTAGCGACCCATAGCTAGACTGCTTGCGTCAGGGTCAGCGAATCTGAGCTGACCAAGACCCTACTCCACCTCCAAGTGGTGGTCCTGGAATCAGGCTGCATCACTGCAGTCTGGCTGAGAGAGTAGGGATCGAAGAATGAAGGCTAACCCGGTCCCAAAAAATGCCGTGTGGAAGTCGGATGTGTCGGCCGAAAGGCGCAAATATCGCAGCTTCGCTGTAAACGGGCACAACGCAACCAACGTCCTTTTCAGGACGAATGAGGAAGAAGAAGAAGAAAGAAGATACTCTTGAGCTTTGGCCACTGTTGGACCACTACTGCAAAGCAGGGGAGGCAATACCGTGAGAGACTGACTACAAGTTTTCATAACTTAAAGGCTTGCGCGTTATGTTCATGGAGTGCAATTTAGTTTTCACAGTTCATTGCGCGCCTTTCCGTATTTTCCTGAAAAACGGCGGATGTTTTTAAAAAAAATGGATTGTACTAATGTAAAAGGCGGTGGATGTAGGGACATAATATTTCATTTATAGAGAGTTGATATTTAGTTGGATATAATATATGTTGATAAAGTACACCAGAACACTCCTAGGCGGGAAGACAGGCGTCTATCATCATCAGTTGACAAGATCCCTATGGTGTTGCCTGCCCCACTGTAGTGTATGGAATGTCAACTTGACCTACGCAGTGTTGTGTAGACATGGATGGAGTGTATAATGTGCGAATGATGATAAGGGTTCGTGTTGTTGACAAATGTTCTCTTCTCACACTCATGTATGACCGGAAGTCATCGACACCAACGACTGTGTACCTTTTCTAAAGTTTAATTGGACGTACACACTCGACAGCACAGATAGTGACAAATCACAGGTTGCCATAATACATCATAGTACAGTGGACAAATGGTCTTGCAATGTTACATGGGCACTCATGTAGAATAATGGTATAATGGACTGTCAATAGCCAAGCACTCAGTATCGCCCATACATATATCATCTGACGTCACTGACTGAGCACGTCAGCTTGTAAACAATATTTCAGATGACTTCTAAACCTAATCTCGTTTAGCAACGATTCTTCAACATAATGTTCAGCACATATTTTTCCATATAATAATATTGAACCACTAACAATGGGTTCTCATGTGTAGCAGTGATCTCTGGACTGATCAAGCGATAATACGGGCATCCCTTTTCTCTTCTTGAAAGTCCTACATGTTTTGGTTCCAAGATGGCTCCACTCGTGAACTGTCACTCACGTTTGAATACAGATAATGAATCTGTTCTAAAGTTAGTCATTCATACAACATTTCGTTGCTCTGTAGATTTGGTCATGAACAATAGACTGCATTCTACAGAATATAGTGCTGCTAGGAATCGAAGTCGTTTTTCATCGAGTCAAATATATTCTCTTAAACATTCAAATCGTAATTATCGACAATGGTGGCTTCGATCGAGAGTTCATAAGAGTATCTTTGATTACCTTGGTAGAGGGAATATGAAACTGCCATTCCTTGGCAAGATGAATAAACACTGGGGTAAAGCATACACGATAGGTCTAGACGACTATCACTTTCCCCAAAACCACTGAGATCACTTTTTCAAGGCATCAAGCCGACATAGCAAAACACACACATTCCCTATCAGGACGAAGCCAAATCACCCCACTCAAGCCACACATCCGCCGAATAGCCTTTGACCTCTCTAGAGACAACAGAACATATAGTTCGACTTAGATATGTAAAGATATACAGATATAAGACAGACTTGTCCTACTCAGACAAACAATACACATAAATTCAGGCCATAGATATTCTGAAGCAAGAACAATCTATTATTACCCAAACAACGAATAAATCGCAGTAAAATGTATTTATCCGCGGAGTTCAAGGGAAGTAACTCAATAATGACTTTCCCTTAAGCACTAAAAAATTACCTATGTATAATATTGTAAGATATCAAAGACTGCACGTAACAGTCTTACCACACCTCCCGGGAAAAAAAAAAAAAATGGAACATTTTTTTTTTTTTTGAAATACATCTAGGAGCAACGTACAATAGGCTCACAACGCATGAATAATGCGCAGATGAAAATATCAGGAATACCTATAACGCCTAATATGAGGCTAAGTCGACTTATGGAGCGACTGGTGAGAATGTGTCTCATAAACTGAGAGAAATTATTTCTCTACAAGTATATTTTTCCAGGAAGGTGTCATCAAAGTATAATACAATTCTGGCAATTACACAATGCCTAAAAAATTCATATCATCACTACGTATTAGATATCTTAAATTTATGATTTATGAAGTAAAAATCATCAAAGCACAGCGGTGAATAAACATACATGAACCGCTATGTAGTGATACAATCATTATATTATTAAATTACAAATGTGTATCTATCATGATATAGAAAAGGAACTACTATAGAACTAGACATATCAAGAAGTCTAAGCCCTAATAGTTATGTGGAATCATGTGGGCATCTTGACAGAATGTCTGCCATCACATTATCTGATCCCCGAATAGCTCGCACAGAGAAATGAAAAGGTTGAAGAGCAATTGCATATCGAGTAGACCTCGAGCTCTTCAAATTCTTACTCTGTATAGCAGTAAGAGCTTTTTGGTCTGTTTCTACTATGAAATGTGCGCCTAGAAGGAATCTCTGTAGTTTGAGGATCGACCAAACCATAGCTAATAGCTCACGGTCTAAAACCGAATAATTCCTTTCTGCCGCATTAAGTTTTCTGGAAATATACATTACAGGATGCAGAGTTCCAGAGTACTCTTGCATTAGTGCCGCTCCAATCCCAGTGGATGAAGCGTCACTACGAAGAACGAATGTCTTATCTTTAGTGGGTAGCACTAAAATAGGTGGTGTTGAAAACAGTGTTTTAATCTTATCCAGAGAGCATTGGCATTCCTGAGACCAGTGGACCACATTAGGCGAACCTTTCTTTAGAAGTGTTGAGAGAGGTGCCATGATAGAGGATAGATTCTGAATGAATCTGCCATAAAATTGAATAAGACCTAACAGACTTCTCACCTGTTTTTTTAGTCTTAGGGATTGAGATGTTAAGTATCTTACTAGTATTATGGTCCTCTGTCTTTAGGAAACCATGACCAACTCGGTGGCCTAGGAAAGAAATTTCGCTAAAACCAATATAGGCTTTAGAGGGTTTCGCTGTCAGGTTGTGCTCACGCAAAGTAGACAGCAATTCATCTAACCCTGAATAGTGATCTTCCCAAGTATCGCTGAAAAGACAGATGTCGTCTAGATATGCAATGACATCTGACCGATAAGATAGGATTCGGCGCATCATGCGTACGAACGTAGCTGGTGCGTTCATAAGACCGAAAGGCATAAAATTCCATTGGAACAAACCTCTAGGTGTTGAAAAAGCCGTGAGAGGTTTGGCGCGTTCAGATAAAGGAACTTGCCAATATCCCTTAGACAAATCAAGTTTAGTGAAAAAATGAGATTTGGAGAGTCGAGTAAGTAGCTCTTCCAGTAAAGGCATAGGTTCGGCATCGAACTTCGTTACTTGATTCAATTTTCGATAGTCAACGCAAAGACGTATGTTATTGTCTTTTTTACGCACAATAACCATCGGCGAAGAATACGCAGAGGTGGATGGTTCGATTATTTTCAAATCTATCATCACATCCAACTCTTTCTCGACCTGTGCTTGGAAATGTATAGGTATAGGATAAGGTCTAACCCTAATAGGAGTATGGTCAGTTAGCACAATGTCATGTTGAATGACATTAGTTTGTCCAGGGATGTCAGTGAGTACATCCTGAAATGTTTGCAACATAATTGAAACTTGTCGCTGTTCTCCTAGAGACAAATCAGGAGAGACAGTAACGTTCTTCCATGATTCACTGGAATGAAGTGGGATCATTGGAAGAGGAAGATTTACATCTGAAAAACTTGTTTCCTCATCCTGTATCACGGACAGTGATGAGTAATGACCATGTGGTACTGGAGAATTGTCCGTTGCTTGGAAAATGGGTTGCAAATAATCCGGACGTTCATGGAATTCAGTAAGCATATTGATGTGGAAGGTTTTATGCTTCCCATCAATATCGACAATATAGTCGACATCGGAAATTTTCGATATTATATCGTACGGACCTTTCCAAGAAATAAGTAATCTGTTTTCCCTACAAGGTAGTAATACAAATGCTTTGTCACCAGGACAAAGTTGTCGTAAGCATCTCTTCTTATTGGCAAATTGCCTTGCCTTCTGTTTCGCAAATTCAGAAGAAGAAGTTGCTAATTTGCATGCTTCGATAATCTTTTGTCTCAACGCGATGACATATTCGTAGGATGACTTTGTGTCATCGTCAATATTGTCAGATGTTATGAGATCGTGAAGCAACGACATAGGGCCACGCGGACGCGCGCCAAAGACGAGTTCAAAGGGAGAAAATCCCGTATGTTCATTGGGTACCTCTCTGTAAGCGAAGAGGGCCGCAGGTAAAACTCTGTCCCAGTCTTGAGGATGATCCTCAGTTATCTTCCCCAGTAAGTTTTTAAGTGTTCTATTAAGGCGTTCGACCATACCATTAGACATTGGATGGTAGATACTACTTAAAGATCTATCTATCTGCAGGGTAGACATTACTTGAGACATGGTATCTGATATTAGTTGGGTGCCATGGTCTGACAATATCTCTCCGGGGAACCCCAGACGAGAAAATATAAGCCAAAGAGCATCTGCAATATCAGCAGTAGTAATGCTCTTCAGAGGAATAGCCTCTGGCCAACGTGTGCACATATCAACACACGTCAAGATAAACTGATGTCCTCTGGCAGACTTGATCTTAAATGGACCAATAATGTCTATGGCCATTTTTTGAAACGGCCGAATAGGAATGTCCGCCGCCTGAATGGGTGCAGCATGCCGTGGACCTTTGGATTTAACTTCCTGACATACTTTACAAGATTGACAATAAATCCGTATGTCCTTGTTTACCAATGGCCAAAAGAAAGCCGCAAGGACTCTTGACTTAGTACGGGAAAAACCCATGTGTCCAGCACACTGAGAGTCGTGAGCGTGCTGCAAAATTTTAACTCTCAAATTCTTGGGAACCAGGATTTGAGAATGACTTGACGTAATGGAGTCTTGAACCATACGTACAAGTACGCCATTCTTCTTTGTAATCCACGATTTACGACTTGTGTCCTTATTCGGATCACCTTTAGTTGCAAGAATGAAGAATTTCTTCAGAGTGGGATCATCTTCTTGCTGTTTTATAAACGAGTCACGAGAAATTACCAAGGGATTATCTTGGTTATGCACTTCATTATCTTCAGTAGATGAAGTTTGAGGCACATTAAGAGCCTGAGCTCTAGTGACTACAGCGTTAGCAATCTGCATGTTTTGCCTTTCCCAAGTGGAAATTTGTTGCGGAGTACATTCCTTGACTCCATGAATGCGACCGATGATGAGGTCAGCGATCGGATTCGGAAGAAGACATGCGTGTACATCTCCTGTAAAGAAAGGAGTAGCAATCCTAATGATAGCGGTAGAGTATTTCTCTACTGTGCCGCCAAATGTTACACATTTGACTACTTGTCCAGTGGCACGGGAAGGATCTACGAGTGACTGCCTAACACCAATTGTGGTGCATCCAGAATCAAATAGCACAGAGACTGGATTGTTATTCACTAAACCCTTATGTAAGACAAGAGACCCTCTTCCATCATGCGCGACTGATGCTGGAAGAGCAGGAAGAGGATGGCCACAGCTTAAAGTAGTCACTGTGGTTGGCTCAAATAACGTTTTGCATTGGGGGCACTGAGATGCTCTCCCAAAATCAAAAGCGGCACATGCCATATTACTAGCATCATTATTATCTTTACTCTGTTTATAGGCTTCATGGGACTCTTGTTGTGCAGAGTTTGCCTGAAAATGTGGTTTATGTCTTTTGTATTGAGATCTACCTCGGTTATTATCACCTCTGTAGTTATTGTTACCTCTATTGTAACCCCTATTTGGGTTTGAGTCATAGTACCCTTGGTTACCATTATCATATTCATTATAATGAGTATCTCTGTAATTATGATCTTGTTGACTCCAAGACGGATAACCCTGATAGTTTCTATAATTACTTCCTCTACGGAAATTCCTATAATTATGACCACCCCTGTGTCGAGAGCTATCAGGTCGTCTCCAGTTCTTTGAAGAAGAACCCTGAAATGATTGGTTACCTTGGTTTTGATAACTATTATGGTTACCTTTTTTTTCAAATCTGTTTTGAGGTCCCTGAAATCTGTGTGAATAATTGGGATTGTATGGTGTTGCTGAAGCAACTGGCATACTCTCCTTAATCTTAGTGTTGCCAAAAGTCACGTCGGGGTGTGCAGTGACATATTGGGAACAATATTCTTCCATTTCTTTTAGAGATTTAGGTTTACGCTCATGTATAAATTCAAGGAAAGGTTTGTTCACACATGACATAATCTTATCTCTGAGCAACAAATCCATAAGTCCTTCATACGTTTTTTCCGTTTTGGAAAGCTCAATCCAACGATCAACTGTGAGACGTGCCTTTGCAGTGAATTCTGAGAATTCTACCCCCGTCTCAGGTACCATCGTCTTAAATAAAAGGCGATAGCCTTCCTCACTTAGCTGATATTTTTTTATCAAAGCCGCCCTAATGACATCATAATTATCCTTATCTGCTTCTCCTACAAGGCATAATCTAGTCAAAGATTCACCTTTCAAGTTTTCTGATAATTGATTAGCGTATTGTGATTTATCCACATTATGTGTACGACAAGAACGTTCAAATCTATCCAGCCAGAATGTAATATCGTCACTGGACTGATTGAACGGTGGAACCTTAACCTTGTAAGTAGAAGGTTTACCATTACCACTAGATGCCTGATTAACATTACTCATACTTGTCAATCTCAATTTCTCCAACTCAAATTCATGTTCTCTTATTGCTTTTTTCTCTTCAGCATCTAATCTTTTTTGTTCAGCCTCCCTGTCTAATCTTTTTTGTTCAGCCGCAGCTTCTCTTTCCAATTTTTTTTGTTCAGCTTCACTGTCTAATCTTTTTTGTTCAGCCGCAGCTTCTCTTTCCAATTTTTTTTGTTCAGCTTCCCTGTCTAATCTTTTTTGTTCAGCTTCACTGTCTAATCTTTTTTGTTCAGCTTCACTGTCTAATCTTTTTTGTTCAGCCGCAGCTTCTCTTTCCAATTTTTTTTGTTCAGCTTCAAATCTCCTTTCCTCTACCTGCATCTGCAATTTCTTTTGTTCAGCAGCAGCCTCAGCTTCTTTTTCTAATCTTTTCTCTTCCGCCATAGCTTTTCTTTCTTCTGCAGCTAATCTTTTCTCTTCTGCAGCTAATGCTTTGTCATATTGAGCAACTGCCCATTGTTCTAATTGTTGACCAGTCTTATCAAGAGCTTTCCCTTGAGTAATGAAATAATCTAGAGTAGACATGATGCCTAACAATAATACTAATCACCTGAATCAATAATAATACCCCAAGTTCTCAATGACCTGATTAATCAGTATACTATCCCAATATCTGTGGGTCACAAGCCTTTAATAAGGTCTTGTATAATAGTAATAATAATCAGGTACTGGTCTATACCATAATCCAAGTGCAGTGCACAGGCAATTGTGTCTTATGAAATATACCCATATAAAACATATGTCAACCAACAGAATACATAAAGTACAAATAGGACTGACAATACAAGAACGTTTGCAGAAATCAAAATAAATCAAATAGGGAAATCAATGAAGATAATCACTGAATCTGCAAAGAATAACAACACAAATGACGTCACAATATATGAATATAAATTATGAATAGAACTGAAAGATAGAAAAGGTTAGACCAACAAATTACAAACAAATCAAAACAAAACTAAAGAACAAAGAAATATTACAAAAATAACAATAATTACAGACTTCACAGCTAACACAAAAGCAACAGTTGTCGCAGCAAATTTTCAATCAAGAAAATTGCACCTATAGAAAACGCCCACAACGGACCCTCTATGACGTGGGATACTCTGTTGTGAGGACGCCGCCCAACCTTAAACACAACCCGCTGACATAGAAACTAACATACTATACAAACAAATAACATGTAAACATAAATATATATAAATTATGTGTATGATAGTATGTGTTGCAAAATAGGCTCAGTCTTACAGTAATGGCAAAGTTATTTTTCATGAAAACAAACAAACTGCCACTTTATTCAATTAAACATTCTGGCCTTAAATATTAAAGTTCATATATGGCAAACAAGAAGATCCATCGATGAAACCAGGACTTCTTAGTTCACAAATACTGTCTTTCTGTTAACACTGACAAGAATTGATCCAACTGTTCTGTGAAACTCTATAATGTCTAATGTAAAAAATGTCAACAACGCTGACCTACATACTGCATTCACTTGACAGGTCACGTGACGAAGCGTTGACAAAGAGCAAACCAATACTGCAAGTGTGTCGTATCAGCCACAGGAAACGGTCTGGTATCGGTAATCTGTTGACTTCTGAATTTCTGCGAGGTCAAACCCAGAAAGCTGGTCCACCAGTTGATAAAGTTGATATTTAGTTGGATATAATATATGTTGATAAAGTACACCAGAACACTCCTAGGCGGGAAGACAGGCGTCTATCATCATCAGTTGACAAGATCCCTATGGTGTTGCCTGCCCCACTGTAGTGTATGGAATGTCAACTTGACCTACGCAGTGTTGTGTAGACATGGATGGAGTGTATAATGTGCGAATGATGATAAGGGTTCGTGTTGTTGACAAATGTTCTCTTCTCACACTCATGTATGACCGGAAGTCATCGACACCAACGACTGTGTACCTTTTCTAAAGTTTAATTGGACGTACACACTCGACAGCACAGATAGTGACAAATCACAGGTTGCCATAATACATCATAGTACAGTGGACAAATGGTCTTGCAATGTTACATGGGCACTCATGTAGAATAATGGTATAATGGACTGTCAATAGCCAAGCACTCAGTATCGCCCATACATATATCATCTGACGTCACTGACTGAGCACGTCAGCTTGTAAACAATATTTCAGATGACTTCTAAACCTAATCTCGTTTAGCAACGATTCTTCAACATAATGTTCAGCACATATTTTTCCATATAATAATATTGAACCACTAACAATGGGTTCTCATGTGTAGCAGTGATCTCTGGACTGATCAAGCGATAATACGGGCATCCCTTTTCTCTTCTTGAAAGTCCTACATGTTTTGGTTCCAAGATGGCTCCACTCGTGAACTGTCACTCACGTTTGAATACAGATAATGAATCTGTTCTAAAGTTAGTCATTCATACAACATTTCGTTGCTCTGTAGATTTGGTCATGAACAATAGACTGCATTCTACAGAATATAGTGCTGCTAGGAATCGAAGTCGTTTTTCATCGAGTCAAATATATTCTCTTAAACATTCAAATCGTAATTATCGACAATGGTGGCTTCGATCGAGAGTTCATAAGAGTATCTTTGATTACCTTGGTAGAGGGAATATGAAACTGCCATTCCTTGGCAAGATGAATAAACACTGGGGTAAAGCATACACGATAGGTCTAGACGACTATCACTTTCCCCAAAACCACTGAGATCACTTTTTCAAGGCATCAAGCCGACATAGCAAAACACACACATTCCCTATCAGGACGAAGCCAAATCACCACTCAAGCCACACATCCGCCGAATAGCCTTTGACCTCTCTAGAGACAACAGAACATATAGTTCGACTTAGATATGTAAAGATATACAGATATAAGACAGACTTGTCCTACTCAGACAAACAATACACATAAATTCAGGCCATAGATATTCTGAAGCAAGAACAATCTATTATTACCCAAACAACGAATAAATCGCAGTAAAATGTATTTATCCGCGGAGTTCAAGGGAAGTAACTCAATAATGACTTTCCCTTAAGCACTAAAAAATTACCTATGTATAATATTGTAAGATATCAAAGACTGCACGTAACAGATAGCCTAAAGATTAGAGAAAGACGACAAAGCAGAGATGTAATAGAACTAATAACAACTTTGATAGGTGCAAAAATAGTTTTCATAAAGTAACTGTCAAATACATATGGTAAATGACACGAATGCTTTAATAGTTCGCTTAGTGCAATAGTTTTGAAATCCACCCTTCTCGTCCACAGATAATGGCATCTGTGTTTGAAAATAGTTTGAAATGAGTCCAAAGATCATTATCAGCAGATAGTGCTCTCTAGTATAGAAATAGCGACGTCATTTGTCTTCCTATTCGTCTTCTGTCAACGCAAATTAGTGTCCATTTTTCACTCTTCCTATTGTCCAGCAGCCAGGGGGATGAGATCCTAAGACCTGCTAGTCAGATGTGGAATTACGACGACAATATTTTATCTCTGGTCATCGTAACCGATGTCTGAGGTTCATCTAGGATTCTCAGGTTCAAGGACTTGCAGTGGAACGTCTATTTGAAACGTACAGTTGTCAATGTTAGTTATTTATTAACACGAAAAATAGTTACAGTATATAATTAGATCGTCTTCTTCTTATCTTCTGTCTTCTGGCAGTTTCTTATCTTCTGTCTTCTGGTAGTTTCTTATCTTCTGTCTTCTGGTAGTTTCTTATCTTCTGTCTTCTGGTAGTTTCTTATCTTCTGTCTTCTGGCAGTTTCTTATCTTCTGTCTTCTGGTAGTTTCTTATCTTCTGTCTTCTGGCAGTTTCTTATCTTCTGTCTTCTGGTAGTTTCTTATCTTCTGTCTTCTGGTAGTTTCTTTTCTTCTGTCTTCTGGTAGTTTCTTTTCTTCTGTCTTCCGGTAGTTTTTTTTCTTCTGTCTTCTGGTAGTTTATTTTCTTCTGTGTTCCGGTAGTTTCTTTTCTTCTGTCTTCTGGTAGTTTCTTTTCTTCTGTCTTCTGGTAGTTTCTTTTCTTCTGTCTTCTAGTAGTTTCTTTCCTTCTGTCTTCCGATAGTTTCTTTTCTTCTGTCTTCTAGTAGTTTCTTTTCTTCTGTCTTCCGGTAGTTTCTTTTCTTCTGTCTTCTGGTAGTTTATTTTCTTCTGTCTTCTGGTAGTTTCTTTTCTTCTGTCTTCTGGTAGTTTCTTTTCTTTTGTCTTCTGGTAGTTTTTTTTCTTCTGTCTTCTAGTAGTTTCTTTTCTTCTGTCTTCTAGTAGTTTCTTTCCTTCTGTCTTCCGATAGTTTCTTTTTTCTGTCTTCTAGTAGTTTCTTTTCTTCTGTCTTCCGGTAGTTTCTTTTCTTCTGTCTTCTGGTAGTTTATTTTCTTCTGTCTTCCGGTAGTTTCTTTTCTTCTGTCTTCTAGTAGTTTCTTTTCTTCTGTCTTCTAGTAGTTTCTTTCCTTCTGTCTTCCGATAGTTTCTTTTCTTCTGTCTTCTAGTAGTTTCTTTTCTTCTGTCTTCCGGTAGTTTCTTTTCTTTTGTCTTCTGGTAGTTTCTTTTCTTCTGTCTTCTAGTAGTTTCTTTTCTTCTGTCTTCTAGTAGTTTCTTTCCTTCTGTCTTCCGATAGTTTCTTTTTTTCTGTCTTCTAGTAGTTTCTTTTCTCTGTCTTCCGGTAGTTTCTTTTCTTCTGTCTTCTGGTAGTTTCTTTTCTTTTGTCTTCTGGTAGTTTCTTTTCTTCTGTCTTCCGGTAGTTTCTTTTCTTCTGTCTTCTGGTAGTTTCTTTTCTTCTGTCTTCTGGTAGTTTCTTTTCTTTTGTCTTCTGGTAGTTTCTTTTCTTCTGTGTTCTGGTAGTTCCTTTTCTTCTGTCTTCTGGTAGTTTCTTTTCTTCCGTGTTCTGGTAGTTTCTTTTCTTCTGTCTTTTGGTAGTTTCTTTTCTTCTGTCTTCTGGTAGTTTCTTTTCTTCTGTCTTTTGGTAGTTTCTTTTCTTCTGTCTTCTAGTAGTTTATTTTCTTCTGTCTTCTGGTAGTTTCTTTTCTTCTGTCTTTTGGTAGTTTCTTTTCTTCTGTCTTCTGGTAGTTTCTTTTCTTCTGTCTTCTGGTAGTTTCTTTTCTTCTGTCTTTTGGTAGTTTCTTTTCTTCTGTCTTCTGGTAGTTTCTTTTCTTCTGTCTTTTGGTAGTTTCTTTTCTTCTGTCTTTTGGTAGTTTCTTTTCTTCTGTCTTCTGGTAGTTTCTTTTCTTCTGTCTTCTGGTAGTTTCTTTTCTTCTGTCTTCTGGTAGTTTCTTTTCTTCTGTCTTCTGGTAGTTTCTTTTCTTCTGTCTTATGGTAGTTTCTTTTCTTCTGTCTTCTGGTAGTTTCTTTTCTTCTGTCTTCTGGTAGTTTCTTTTCTTCTGTCTTCTAGTAGTTTCTTTTCTTCTGTCTTCTGTTAGTTTCTTATCTTCCAGTTATACTTTTTTCTTATTTACTTATTGCTTTCTTCATTTTCTTCTGTTTTAAAAATATTCTTTCTTTCTCAATTTTCTTCAGCGTTCCTAATCCGAGATACTGAGGCTGTTACTAATAAACGCGCTTTTTCATTGCCAGATATTGATAAACAGCGTTGCAAAGTCAAATTTCGCCACAATTTCTCCAGATCTGAATTACGGTGTTTAGTAAAATTAAACAAGCATACTGTGAAATTTATACAAACTGGAAGTAGTTTTGTATGCATTTCACAAATGAACTCGCTGGCAGTTCCATATTTCCCCATCATTATAGCTAACACGGACGTTCTCGGTTCATTCTATCAATGTATGTATTAATCGTAACGACATAAACGAAAGAAACGAACTCAAGCAGCTGGTATTGTGTGAAAATTAATACAGAGAAATCTTCAGGTTCCAGACATTTGATATGATTAGACTCTCCATCGCCTCCCTCGCATTTACGGGGTATTCATTCTCTAAAAGTGTTGAAAACAAGTAGGCGGTATGGGCGCCGCTGCTATTAAACAGACCGTAGCAACTATGGGCTTCTGAAGTCTGCTAAATACCGCCTTGGTTCCTGGGGCGTTGTTGTCATTCTTCCGTGGTAGTCTTGTCCACCATATCGCAGCTGTCACGACGAAGCATTAACTGAGAGAGAATGTTAGAGCGAAACATTGACAAGTCAACGAGACCAAACGACTTGATTCCACTACTGAAATATAGGCTTCTGAAGCAATCATTGTCTTTTCAATGCCAAGGCCACAAAAGCAACGCTAGCCCTGATGATTTTCCGGGTCTTTCCGTGTTGGCTTTCACAATTATTGACGTTTGCCTGGAGCAGATCGCCTTTCTTAACCGGATAGGCACTGCGCGTGCTGAAACCGTGCATTGGTGTCTTCTTTCGCAAAAGAAATCATTACTGAGTTTTCAGTGAGGCGAAACTTTAGTACTACTGTAAACATTCCTATTCCGTGAATGTTTAAAACTGATAATTATGTAAATAAGCAAACCTTCCTAACTTTGGATTCTTTTGCTAGAGAATACAGTTGCAATCACTGTGAAATTAGTTCACTTCTACGTGCTTTAATGACACTGCAAATAATGCATTCTCATTTTAAAGTAAAGCGAAATTACCCGCGAAAAAATAAACCACTTAATATACCTAATAAACATATATATGTATATATAATCTTACAGAAAGCATTCCAGCCTCTGTTTGTTCTCTCTGTATCATGGCCAACACAGGCGTCTGTGACGTAAGTCAACTACAGTGCAGTCCACTTTAGCGGAATTCGCTTGTCGAGTTTCGCTTAAAAGCATTTCTGAAGGTGCCGGCCAAAAGTCTTTTTAGGCTTTGTTAAAAAAAAACTCCGGTTACGCCAAATTCTCATAACAAGAATTTTCTGATAATTCGAGGTAATTTTTCAGTCCCAACTCAATTTTTGTCTCTCTTAAGAAGTTCTGTCTTTACCCCTCTAAGAAGATCAAGGTATGAACGTGTGCGAGAACAGAAGTCGAGTTCTCAGAGTGGTCATCTGTTAATTAGTATCGGGGTAAACATTCTTCGCGTCGTTTCTCGTGAACCGTGACCGAAAACGCAGTTAACGAGATGAATGCAGCCAGCGACTCATAGCTTGACTGCTTGCGTCAGGGTCAGCGAACCAGAGCTGACCAAGACCTACTCCACCTCCAAGTGCTGGTCCTGGAAGCTGCATAACTGCAGTCTGGCCGAGAGAGTATGTAATCGAAGAGGGAAGGCAAACCCGGTTCCAAAAATGCCGTGCGGAAGTCGGATGTGTCGGGCCGAAAGGCACAAATATCGCAGCTTTGCTGTAAACGGCGACACAACGCAACAAACGTCTTTTTCAGGACGAACGATGAAGAAGAAGAAGAAGAAGTTTCTAGTGAACCTATGTTATAAGTCCAACTAAATGTTTACTATACAAGATGAACTAAAACTACCAAGTAATAAAACATTGCTGAGGCTCAAGCTTGGAACTGGATATTTCATGACTGAGGAACCCACATGTGAAGAGTGTCAAGAACCAAACACAATTAGACACTTTCTGGTGGACTGCAAACAATATGACCAGCAGAGGCAAAACATTAAGACATACTGTAATAACCACAAGGTAGAAATGAGTGTAGATAATCTCATAGGCACTAAGACACCATCAGAAGTGCAAAAGTGAATAAAACACTATATTACAAAAACTAAAGCTAACATATAAAAAATAAATAAATAAGGATCCGAGCCAGTAGTCCACACTGGTGAAAGACTCTCTCTTCTCTCCCCCTCCCCCCCCCTCCCCCCCCCCTCTTCCCGAATACATACGGAGTAACCAAATAAACCGTCCAGTGAAAATTAAAAACATACCAGCTTAGAAAATATCATATTTTGGATAATAAAGCCATGTTGAACTATAACTACAAAAGGAAAAATACCTACTAGAGATTATATTATATAAAATAAAGACAAACAAAAACATATTACAATAAATGAAACACGTCCTGATATAACTAACAGCTCCATGTACATAGTAGATGGTTTAAAGGGGCGTGCTACAAAGAAAAGTAGCAAACTGTGACTGACGAATTTTAGCGTCCCTGAACTGTTAGATGATATGGTAGACCCTGGGATAGCATGAGAGCCCTCATTCATTTATGTTGCAAATTTAATCGCCAACGTGGGTCCCACGTTTGCTAATTAGTATGCACCATAGCAGAGTGGACTCTTTACCACGTTTGCTAATTAATATGTAGACAGTTAGCATGCGAGGAACCAGGAGATTCGCTTGGTATTTAGTTAAGATAAGCCACGCCTTCCGCCTTACCTTAGAGCGAGCTAAATCAACTACGTCCTTCACCTTTCTTTCTTACCGCCTTATAGGCGTTGCCCAAAGTTCAACGAGGAAAGCGGTTAACGATCAAAAGGCATTGGTGGTCCCAGAACGGACGAAGCCGTTTCACGCCTTCGTTTAGCACCTCAGTGCGAACCAGAGAAGAGCGCTGAAATCGCGGCGGGCGAACAGACACGGGGGAAATCTAGACGCTTTGCCCAGCGGCAAGTAACGCAGAATTTCCCTGATATCAAATAAGTTGTGAAATTTCGCGTGTCTCCCTGATCCTTCAATTCTTTAATTATATATCGAGACCACTGAAGAATGCGTTTATCATTTGCACCAGAGAGTTTGAAGAAAGTACTAGCTTTGAGAACAAGATTTCTAGCGGATATCTTCTATATTGGAGACTAAAAATTCATTCTGTTTGTGCAGCGGTAATATATTAGTTCCAAGTGATCAGTGGTCTAGTTCTTTCATTTTATTTCACTGGATTTTGTGTTAATTTAAACCTATTAAATAAACCCATCTCAAAAGTTTCCAGTTGTAAATTAAATAATATATCTATATGTTATTTCCCAATATAATAGATGCTTAAATTAATTTAGAAGCCGCTAAGGGATTTATAACCAATTAATACAGTTTAGTTCTGTATATACATGGTTTTTTTTAACTATTAGACTCGCGGAGAGTTTTCTTAAATATATATAACTGAATACGCGAGTGTATAAAATAGTCTTAACTGTAAATTTATCGCACGTCAGAATATGATTCGTATTGGGTTTATGATTTCATGTTTTCTATTTTTCCACATAGGATGATCATGTACCTTTGCGTCCCAGCAATTATAGAGTCCCCCAGACTCGGTTCTTCTACCTTATGAGATTTTAGAAACATTTTAAGTATAATCTTCGTGTTGCGGCTCGGTGCGGTCCCACTCTCTGTTTTGTTACATGAGAGGAATCCAACCAAGAACATTTAAATGATAATCTCAATAATTCTGTAAAGATAACTGGAGAAGAAAAATTGCCAGAAGCTATACTATATATATTTTTTTAACGCTCTGCTTTGGAAAAGCATATATTCTTCATGTACACTGACAGTCACGTTATTTACACTGGATTTAAAACCCCAAAAAAAAACATAACTCACTGATCAGTCTTTGTCATCACTCTGTGTTCATCACGCTGTAGAAGTTTTCCACCACCAGGGGTGAAATCTAGGAGACCACTACCTTCTCATAACTATACCTGTGACAGTGCCATCCCATAGAAATTTAGATAAAATCAAAAGGAACGCTAAGGCTTCACCTTCCAGCGATTACGGGAAAATTAGCTGAACGCAAAATCCGCTAGTCTGGGGCTGGAAAACGAAGGAAAAGACTCATGTATTTGTTGAGTACCTACTAGCTGTTTATGTTATTCTATGGAGTGCCAGATTCAACGATCGGTATGTGTGAAAGGGTGTGATGGCCATCGCTAGCGTGCATGAATGAATGACATTTTTTTTTCTTGATAAACTTATAATTTTCTCTACTTGGTAAACATCCATATACTGTATTCCTTGCATTGTTCTCTTTAAGTGGTGTTGCTTACCTTTTCTTATTTCCCCCTCCCTTAATCTGTTTAGTCAAGGGATAACTTTGAGAATACTAGGACTCTGTTCCTACACCCCATACTGAATATTGTATAACCCCCTATCAGAATAAATTAATCTATCTTTTGGTTAAATTGTCTCTTTCTGATAACACTTGTCTTTGGGCTGGGTGTTTTTTTTTTTTTTTGTCTATACAAGCGGGAAGGGCATATTGGGATACTACTATTCTACCCCCCCCCCCCCCCCCCCCCCCCCCCCCCCCCCGCCCCCCCCCCAACCTTGTTATTTGTATTTTTCTGTAACTATGATTTTTGACTGTACCATGCTAAATGTTGTGATTTTGGTTTAAATGATAATAAACGCCATAAAACTTATATTACTGTGCTGGCCGACCCATTACAACATATCTGTTATATGTAGTTTGTATTCACGTCTGTGTGTTTGTAGCACCAAATTGGTGTGTGTACATGAGTATTGAGTAACTGGCAAAATTGTTTAGCCAGGAGAGTTTTAGGAGTCTACAGATAAATAAGATTGTCGTAAGATAGGCAAATCGGAGAAGATTACCCGATTTCAGATACTGTCCTTACTCTTTTCAGCACCCTTGTGAATCAACTATCTATTTCTTAACCCTTACTATCATAGAGCCTTCACTATCATTCTCCACTCGGACGGGACCACTATTTTTAAGACCTATCTCAAAAAACATTACGACACAAACACACTTATTTTTAAAAAAATACTGTCTCTTGTGATTCAGAGTTTCTTTTTTCATGTTATCTTCTTATTGTCCCTTGCTTGATCTTTATGGAGCATGGAGCCACTACTGCTGCTGGTCCGTCCCCTTGCAGGAATCCTGCATCAAAGACTTCATGTGTTCTAGCTGGGGTGGTTTCTGTAGTAATTTGTTTGACATAATAAGGCTGCCAGCTGTGCGTAGAATCAGATATTAGTTGCTTCTTACGGCATGCCTGATGTAGCAGTCGTTATATTCTTTCTGTATCGCCCCAGAGACCCAGTGAACTACATACATGGGTCTTGTTTGTGTTATTCTTTGACAACACAGTACAGCAGTACAGGATCTGAGATTTCAGTTTAAATTTTTCTGATCGCCCCCCAGAAGAGACATGGGTCTTGTTTGCATAATACTCATGACATAAAATAATAAATGTATGCCTCCTTTTTGTTTCTGACCGCAAATGTCCATCTTTGAGCAAACTTCTTTTTATAAGCAGAATTTCGGATAAGTAGAGGTATTTTATACGGTCCCAGTGATTTCTACGTATCCGGACTGCACTGTACTTCCAATGCCAGGATACGCCAGACTTCGAGCCAAGATACTTTCCTTCAGCATTTGATGCGTGCCCCTTTACCAGAGGCGAAGGTGCTAAGGCAGATAAAGATCTGGCTTACCTCGGGCATCACATTAACAGTACTATTTTGCGGGGCGGGCGCAGCCATCTAACCACTCCGTCACTCGAATTAGTGTCTACATTCCCAGAAAGAACGGTTTACAGTTATCATGCAAGTCCATGGGCGGAATGGGGGACGCTATTCCCGCTCGTCACGCAAAATGGAACGAACGAACGAACGAAATCTTTATTTCATCAGGGTAAAGAAATAGGCATAATTGCCTTTTTACATTTCTGCCCTGCAAAGCTGAGCCTCCCGCAAGTTTATTTGCACTCGCACGTAGATCCCAGCTCCTGCTATTTTCGAGTTAGGGAGTGCGGAAGGAGACTTGGCAGAGATGTGAAAAGACAGGTCAACAGCATGGTTACATGCATGGTTACCGATTCGATGACGGGATCCCCCCCCCCCCCCCTCCCCCCGTAAATATCAAGAAGGAAGTTAAAATAATTTGCTGTGTTGAATATACTGCGTGATTTCTGGATGAAAATAGACACGAAGATATGTAAAATATGGATCTGTGATGTTATTATCGTGGTAGACAAGGTGAAAAGTTCTATCTTTCTGAAACAAAAAATAAGTAACAGCACACTTATATAATATGGCTCTGCGAAACACCGTGCAAACCAACAAGAAAAAGCAAATAGAAAAATAAAACTACGAAAGAAGGTCAAAAAGTAATGCCTCCTATTTTTTATGTATGTAAATACTGCATCGGTGTGCAATTTGTAAATTTATCAGGATTCCTCAAACACTCTTCTGCATTGTATATCATTACCAACCTGTTTCAGTAATAGGTGGCACCACTGTAATAGTTTAAAAATGGCTGCCAAAGACGTTCGGTTAAACAACGTTATGTCATAGAATGTTGACAGACAGACATTAAAGAAACAAGGAAAACCATAGTCATCAACCTCCTGCACCGTTACGAAACTGAAGGAGAAGAGTTTTTATCGAATATTGTGACAGGTGATCATGGCCGGCTCAACCGACGGGGCAACACGTGCATTTGCACGGGGCAGCAAGCTTTGGGGGGCGGCAAAAAATCTTTATACTTATTTCTACAATCCTGCCAAATATTCCGCCTGGGAGCCGCACTAGTGTAATGGTTACCACACTGCGCTAGCGATCAGGTGTTCAAGGTTCAAGCCCGGGCGCGGGCATTTGTGGGAGTGTCATCGACCGGGATTTTGACTGAATAACCTGAACGGTTCCTGAAATAAACCCTCTGTGGATGGTGTCACAGAGTGTTCGAAGGTTTCATCTAGACTATTTTAAAATTCCTTACTTTTCTATTCCTTCACATTTTGTCTGTTTTCTCTACGAAATATTTGAACCTGCGGTCTGTTCTTTAGCTGTTTTTCAAGTCTTCACTAATAGTTCTGCCATACGACCCTAATGCTATCTTCTCCTACAAAGGCACTAAAAGGTATTTCTTTAAGGACGTCAGTACAATTTATTCGCTTGGTCGAAACCACAGTGGTTCCCAGAGGATTATAATTCCGTGTTCAGTGGTCAACTGAAGACCGCCACGATAAATCTTCCGGCATGGCTGAACGAGAGACGGGAAATAATTAACTTGGCGTGGGAATCAGGAAATGTTTTAACTTCATGCGAGAACAAATGCTGAGTTTTAAAATCACTTGTTGATAACCGTTGGAAGAGAACGCACGCTTATAGAAGAGGCGGCTCGAATGTTTCAGTTGTTTTCGAGTGTGCATTCAAGGAAGTTGAATTTGCTCAGTGTTAGTGTGCTATGTGTTACAGTGATAAATAAGTTTTTTAAACGTTTTATGGAAATTAGTACAGTGCTTCAGCCTCCATTCATTACTAAATAATACATTTTATTGTAGGGTTTATTAAAACAGGTTTAATATTCAAATAGATATAATGTCCGATAAAAGAAAAAAAACTATCAGGTGCCGAAAATCGGAAACGGAAACTGGAAAAAGAACGCGATATTCAAAAACATAGCGGGGCTTTAAATAAATATCTAAAAACTGAAACAGCTGATGTAGGACAGAAGAAAATAAGCAAGTGTACCGAAACAAATGATTCTGAGCTCATGGCAAGTACTTCTAACTCGAACCTCAGTAACGTAGTGTAGCTGTACTTTTTCTCTTGTTAAGGTGATCACTGGCCCAAGACAGTATACATGTTGTTAGGTGTGTAGTGCGAGCGGATGATGAACTGAGTGTGGGTGCGAATGAAGGCGCGAATGTGTTTAGGCTCTTATGTATGTAGACCCTGCAACCCATACACTCACATGCAGTAGTCAAGGATGCTTGGACACTGCAGACACGTTTCAAAACATTTATTGACGAGAACACACATGGTATCAACAGGAACAGTCAGTGTAAACAAGGTCATGCTGACCGGAAATCGATAGGTATACATTAGGCATTCAGCAAGCTGGTAAACATTTGAATATTCGTGCATGGTCAATACAATGTTCTTCAATAAGGACAGTTCGTGGCGTCGCCCTGGGATTACTGACTAAACGCGTCAGATACCTTAATCACTTTGACACATAGGTGCAACTTGGCATTCCCCGCCAATTGCACATTATCAGGCTGTAGTATAATAGCCGAAAACACAGGCCTCGTTCTGACGTCGGCTGTGTACTTCTGATAAGCAGGTTACCATCAACCCTGCAGTAATGCTTATTGTAGACATAAATATGCCGCCAATCTGCGGCTCCCACAATATATCTTCGTCACTGGATTTCTGGATGGTATGAAGACTAATAGTCTTGGATGGCTACCTTGAGCACAACATATATGTTCTGTAATGGAGGACCGGTGAGCTGCAGTTCACAGACTAGGCAATCTTCTAACATGTTCTGCTACCGAAAGCATAGTAATGGAAAAAGTCGGTATTACCTGTAACCGAGTCCACAGAACTTAACAAGGAACTCTGCTGTCATTCCAACGCACAGAGATTCACTGGGGAAAACTGCCAGTGCAGTCACTTCGAAGATTCTTCCCGAAAAACACAATGGACTCTCGTCTCTTCAGAAACCAGGACACTTCCCGGCTTGCCGGAAGTCTAACTCAACTCCCGCTTAAAAAAAAACCTGCCCATGGGCATACGCCCGAACTGTCTACCTTTGACCCTAAAGGTCAAACACAATGAATGAATAAACAAGGGAAGACAACCCCTAATCAACCTGACATCGCAGGTAAAGACACAATTATTCTTATGATAAAAACATAAGCAAATAACTTGACAGATGACTCCGTCAAAAATGACAGCAACATATTACTACCACCCCCCTGTAAAAAAAAATGAAATTTTTTTTTTAAATATGTCCATGAGCAAGATTGCACAAGTATCACTTATGTGCTCATGAAAAAAATGAACCTAATATCAGGTACAATAGACGCATAAACAAAGCGTCTGAAGAGGATACAAATCATCTCCCAACATAGGAGAAAATATTTCCTTTAAGCCAAACAAACTAAGGGGGGTACCATTAAAGAAACCTAAGTTGCTGGCAATACCAATCATATATCAATCATTACTAAATACTATAATTATAGCAATATACAAATGTCATGAATTACAATGCTATATTAGCAACATATCACTGATGGATGGACAAAATGAAATTTGTTAAATTATCTAAACATCATCCAAATACATTTGTATTACAACATATTAGGATATTAAGGACAGACCTAAGAGCTTTTTGGTCAGTTTCCATAAAGAAATGCGCGCCCAGAAGGAACCTTTGTAGCTTAACAATGGACCAAACCATAGCCAACAATTCACGGTCTAAAACCGAGTAATTCCTTTCTGCCGCATTTAGCTTCCTAGAAATATACATTACAGGATGCAGAGTTCCTGAATATTCCTGCATTAGCGCCGCTCCAATCCCAGTGGAAGAGGCATCACTACGAAGAACAAAAGTCTTATCAATCGTTGGTAGTCTTAAGATAGGATGAGATGAGAACAAATTCTTAACCTGATCCAATGAAGATTGGCATTCCTGGGACCAACGCACCATATTAGGAGAACGTTTTTTCAATAACGATGAAAGTGGTGCCATAATGGAGGACAGATTCTCAATGAATCTTCCATAGAATTGTATCAATCCCAAGAGACTACGCACTTGCTTTTTTGTCTTCGGAACCGAGATATTTAATATCTTCGAAATGTTTTGGTCCTCTGTCTTCAACAGACCATGACCAACTCGATGACATAGGAAGGAAATTTCACTAAACCCAACAAAAGCTTTAGAGGGTTTTGCAGTCAAACTATGCTCACGTAGAGTAGATAGCAATTCCTTTAGACCCAAATAGTGTTCTTCCCAAGTATCGCTGAAAAGACAGATGTCGTCTAAATATGCGATGACATCTGCACGATCTGATAGAATTCGTCGCATCATGCGTACGAAAGTCACTGGGGCGTTCATAAGCCCGAAAGGCATAAAATTCCATTGAAACAGACCCCAAGGTGTCGAAAAAGCAGTGAGAGGTTTGGCGTGTTCCGTCAGTGGGACTTGCCAATAACCTTTCGACAAGTCTAGTTTAGTAAAGAATTTAGCTTTAGAAAGTCTAATAAGTAGATCATCTAATAATGGCATAGGTTCAGCATCGAACTTCGTAACTTGATTTAATTTGCGATAGTCAACGCAAAGACGTATGTTATTGTCTTTCTTTCGAACAATAACTATCGACGAAGAATAAGCTGAAGTGGATGGTTCAATTATTTGCAGTTGAATCATTTCATCCAATTCTTTCTCGACTTGTGCTTGAAAATGAATAGGTATTGGGTATGGTCTTACTCTGATCGGATTACGATCAGTAAGTATGATGTCATGTTCTATGACATCTGTGTGTCCAGGAATGTCGGTAAGGACATCCTGATATGATTGTAGCGTAGAGGATACTTGACGTTGCTCCTCAAAAGACAAGTTCGAAGAGATTGTAACGTCCCTCCACGATTCCGTTGAATTCAGTGGAATCGCAGGAAGAGGTAAGTTAACGTCAGAAAAAATAGTTTCCTCATCCTGTATAACGGACAGGGATGAGATGTGACCATGTTGGACTGGAGAGTCGTCCGTCGCCTGGAAAATAGGCTGCAAATAGTCTGGACGTTCAATAAACTCTGTTAGCATATTTATATGGAAGGTTTTATGCTTTCCATCCACATCGACGATGTAGTCGACATCGGAAATTTTGGAGACTATAGTGTATGGACCTTTCCATGAAATGAGAAGTCTATTCTCTCTTGAGGGAAGTAAGACATATGCTTTGTCTCCAGGACAAAGTTGACGTAGGCGTCTTTTCTTGTTAGCAAATCGCCTAGCTTTTTCTTTCGCAAATTCGGAAGATGAAGTTGCTAACCTGCACGATTCGATAATCTTTTCTCTAAGAGCAATGACATATTCATATGACGATTGTGTATCATCGTCAATATTATCAGAAGTTATCAAATCGTGTAACAAGGACATCGGACCGCGCGGTTGCGCACCAAAGACAAGTTCGAAAGGAGAAAACCCTGTATGCTCGTTGGGAACTTCTCTATAGGCAAAGAGGACTGCAGGTAAAACCCTGTCCCAATCCTCCGGATGATCCTCCGTTATCTTGCCAAGTAAGTTCTTTAGTGTCCTGTTAAGACGTTCTACCAATCCATTGGACATTGGATGATAAATACTACTGAGAGACCTTTTAATGTCTAGCGTAGCCATTACCTGAGACATAACGTCCGAAATTAACTGAGTGCCGTGGTCCGACAGTATTTCTCCGGGGAATCCCAGACGAGAAAATATGAGCCAAAGAGCATCAGCGATATCGACAGTTGATATGCTCTTCAGAGGAATAGCCTCTGGCCAACGCGTGCACATGTCCACGCAAGTGAGGATAAATTGGTGTCCTCTGGCTGACTTAATCTTGAACGGACCAATGATGTCTATAGCCATTTTCTGAAACGGCCGAATCGGAATATCTGCAGCCTGAATAGGAGCAGCATGTCTCGGACCTCTAGACTTGACCTCTTGACAAATTTTGCAAGATCGGCAATAAATTCGTATGTCTTTATTAACAAATGGCCAAAAGAAAGACGCAAGGACTCTAGTTTTAGTTCTGGAAAAACCCATATGTCCAGCACACTGAGAATCGTGTGCATGCTGAAGAATTAAGGCTCTCATACACTTAGGCACAAGAATTTGCGAGTGCATAGACTTGTCCGAGTGTTGTACCATCCGTACCAATATACCATTCTTCATAGTAATATACGATTTGTGATTCGTATTTTGATTGGGATCCCCTTTCTTTGCAAGAAGGAAGAATTTCTTCAAAGAAGGATCCTCTTCTTGACGTTTAACAAACGAGTCATGGGAAATCACCAAGTGCTCGTCTTGGCTATCAACTTCATTACTATTATCCGATGAAGTTGGGGGATTAAGAGCCTGAGCTCTTGTCACCACTGCATTGACCGTTTGAATGTTTTTTTTCTCCCAACTAGAAATTTGTTGCGGGGTGCATTCCTTAACCCCATGAATACGACCGATTATAAGATCCGAAATAGGATTAGGAAGAAGACATGCATGGACATCTCCTGTGAAGAAGGGAGTGTCAATCCTAATAATAGCAGTAGGATAACTTTCCATAGTACCACCAAATGTAACACATTTGATTGTTTTTCCAGTGGCACAACAAGGATCTATCAGAGACTCCCTAACCCCGACGGTAGTACATCCCGAATCGAAAAGTACTGAGACTAGCCTATCATTTATTAGACCTTTATGTAAGATGAGAGATCCTCTCCCATCATGCGCAACTGTAGCAGGTAGAGCAGGAAGAGGGTGACCACAACTTAGAGTAGATACAGTCGATGAGTCGAACAATGTTAAGCATTGGGGGCATTCAGTTGCTCTCCCAAAATCGAAAGCACAACCAGTGATAGCCCTAGAGTTACCACTATCATTTACTGTATTACAGGCTCCATCAAACTCTTGTTGTGCAGAGTTTGCCTGTTGGAAAGGTCTTTTTTTTTGTTAAACCTAGGTCTGCCTCGATTATCATTTCCCCTGTAATTATTTCGACTATCATTTCCCCTGTAATTATTTCGACTATCATTTCCCCTGTAATTGTTATCATATTGCCTATTGTAATCATCATTCCGGTTTGAATCCCGGTTTCTAAATTCACCATCGTCATAATCTTGACATCGAGAATGATAACCTCGAAAGTTCGAATAGTTATTATTTGGATAGCCTTTGCGAAAGTGTCTCAAATTATTACCACTAAAGTTACGAGAACTACCATCTTGTCTCCAATTCATAGACGAAGAACCATCATGTATTGGATTACTCCGCTTCTGAGTGTAATTCTGATTACTTCCCCTATTCCAGTTTTGTTGAGCACCCTGAAATTTTTTTTTGAAATTAGGGCCATATGGTGTTGCCGAAGCAGCTGGCAACCATTCTTTCACTTTAGAATTGCTAACTGTAGCATGGGGATGCGCGGTGGCATACTGACAACAGTATTCCTCCATATCTTTTAAGTTTTTAGGCTTACGCTCATGAAGGAATGCAAGAAAAGAATCATTAACAGATGACAAAACCTTATCTCGCAATAATAAGTCCATTAGACCTTCATATGTTTTCTCAGTCTGAGACAACTCAACCCATCGTGTAAATGTACGACGTATTTTTGTAACAAAATCAGAGAAATCTACTCCATTTTCTGGCAACATTGTCCTAAAACGAAGACGATAGTCTTCTTCTTTTAGTTGGTATTTTTTTAGCAATGCTGCTCTGACAACATCATAATTAGTCCTGTCATGTTCGTCTATTGTCATAAGAGTAGTCACTGTGTCACCTGTAAAAAATTCCATCAGTTGTTCAACATATTTTTCCTTTTTTATGTTATGCGTATCGCATAAAAATTGGAATCTATCTAGATAATCTGCTACGTCATCCTTTAAAGGATTGAAATGAGGCAATTTAATCCTATTAACAAACTCCTTTGTCGTACTCGAAGTTGTTTGCTGAGCACCCGTACTCGCCAATTTCAATTTCTCTAACTCCAAAGTTGCGAGTCTTTCATCAAGTTCCATCTTCTGTTTTCTTTCCTCATGTTCCATTTTTCTAATTTCAGCCTCAGCTTGAAGTTTTCTCTCCTCTGCAGCAGCTTGAAGTTTTCTCTCCTCTGCAGCAGCTTGAGCTTGAATTTTTTTCTCCTCTGCAGCAGCTTGAAGTTTTTTGTCTTCCATTTCCATCTGGAATTTTCTTTCATCAGCCTGAGCTTTTCTCTCCTCAGCAGCAGCTTGAGCTTTTCTCTCCTCAGCAGCAGCTTCTCTTTGATACCTTTTCTCTTCAAGTTCTAATCTTCTATTCTCAGCATCTAGCTTCTTTAGTTCAGCATCTGCTCTCCTTTGTTCAGCTTCTGCTTTCAATTTAATTTCCTCTTTTTGTTTCTTTTCTTCTGACTTTAATGCAGTGGCGAATAGAGCAGATGAATATTCTTCCAATTCTTTACCAGACTTACCAAGAGTCAACCCTTGCTGGATGAAGAAATCCAATGTAGACATTCTGTCTAATGAGATCAGTAACCTGAAAAATTCAACAATTACCTTATCCCACTTCAATGGGAGACAAGTCTGAAATGCTAGACTTGTATACTCACTTCACTTTATTTCACTCTCTTAGTCTTAGACAAAGACCTTGTATGGTCCTCTTGTTTATAATGTAACAAAAAATCACTTGAGTACCTGTGGAAAATAATTCCTTTATATCCCACTCACTATGGGCACAAGTCTTTTTTTTTTTTTATAAAGAACTTGAATATGTATTTCACCTTGTCTCAATCTTTGTGGATAACAAGTCTTTTATCAAAGAACTTGTATAAATATCTTATATAATAATATTTTATTAACAATCTCTATATGAAGAGTGTACCTTATCAATAACAATAATAATACATGACCAAGTATATGTATGTAGACTGTGTATGACAATAATGTAGTACAATCATAAATACAAAGACAAAAATACAGAACAATGACCGAAAACGTTCGCGGAAGTCAAATAAACAATACAGCAAAAAGTAAAGAAAATGTTACACAAATGTGTAATGATGACCGCGAAAAATAAACAAGACAAATGGCAACACTGTTATAAACGAAAAGGTGTAAAGAAATAAACGGAAGGAATGAGAGAAGAACAGATACAAACAAAATTAATCGAAAATCAAAGAACAGAAAAATAACGAAAACAACACTAACTGATGTCGTCACAGCTAAAAAAAAAAAAATAGCAACAAAAGTCGCTAGCAAATTTCAATTAAGAAAATTGCAATCCCTACAGAACGCTTACAGTAACCCTCGATTAAGTGGCATATTTACCGTAAGACCCACCAACCGAAAACCCGCAAAAGAACACAAGAAAAATACACAAAAACAGTAGAAGGAACATAAATAGCAATCAATTCAATGTGTTGCAAAATAAAGCTTAGTCACACATGATATTAAAGTAACTAACTTGCTCCTTGCGAACACAGAAACAAAATGTCAAGCGCGCACTGAATGTCAAATCCACTGTAGCATAAAGTGGTATTCACGAACAAAAGTTACTATGACCTTCTCGACTTAGGACTTGCACATTGAATGTTTACAATTTCCACGTACTGTTTACAAACAGGAACTTGACCTCGAACAATATAGCTTGAATGCTCGGGCGTAGAAAAGTCTGTTGTTGACTGAAACGTGTAAACGGCCAGCGGTACCGTTTACAAAAAGGGACTCGACTTGCAGTTGTGGTCCACGTAGCAAATGCCTAGATGTTAACTTCAGTACTTGTCCTGTTGTGGTTTATGTAGCATTATAACATAAATGCTAGCACTGTTTATCTGGGTCAACAGTTGATTACCTATTTCTGTCCTGTTGTAGCCAAAACTTGCAAGTGTAGAATTAGCGATGTGTGTTACAGCTGTCCAGTGTGTAGCTTAGACCCACAGATCAGAAATGTAATGTGTACTTGTCCTTCTCACGCAAATAGCCCCATGAAATGTAAATTTCTGGACCACATTAATGTCATCAATAATGTTAATTGCTCGCTCTGTCCACAAGAAATGTATCAGAAGAGCCCACGTAACTGGTCCACCAAAAATGTAACTGTACTTTTTCTCTTGTTAAGGTGATCACTGGCCCAAGACAGTATACATGTTGTTAGGTGTGTAGTGCGAGCGGATGATGAACTGAGTGTGGGTGCGAATGAAGGCGCGAATGTGTTTAGGCTCTTATGTATGTAGACCCTGCAACCCATACACTCACATGCAGTAGTCAAGGATGCTTGGACACTGCAGACACGTTTCAAAACATTTATTGACGAGAACACACATGGTATCAACAGGAACAGTCAGTGTAAACAAGGTCATGCTGACCGGAAATCGATAGGTATACATTAGGCATTCAGCAAGCTGGTAAACATTTGAATATTCGTGCATGGTCAATACAATGTTCTTCAATAAGGACAGTTCGTGGCGTCGCCCTGGGATTACTGACTAAACGCGTCAGATACCTTAATCACTTTGACACATAGGTGCAACTTAGCATTCCCCGCCAATTGCACATTATCAGGCTGTAGTATAATAGCCGAAAACACAGGCCTCGTTCTGACGTCGGCTGTGTACTTCTGATAAGCAGGTTACCATCAACCCTGCAGTAATGCTTATTGTAGACATAAATATGCCGCCAATCTGCGGCTCCCACAATATATCTTCGTCACTGGATTTCTGGATGGTATGAAGACTAATAGTCTTGGATGGCTACCTTGAGCACAACATATATGTTCTGTAATGGAGGACCGGTGAGCTGCAGTTCACAGACTAGGCAATCTTCTAACGTGTTCTGCTACCGAAAGCATAGTAATGGAAAAAGTCGGTATTACCTGTAACCGAGTCCACAGAACTTAACAAGGAACTCTGCTGTCATTCCAACGCACAGAGATTTAAGTGATGAACTTGAGAGGTACACTGATCCGGCAAGATGCAATCCTTCTTTAAGCGATACCGAAATGCTGGAAACCGTAAAAAAAGGCCTGCCAGAGAGACCAAAAAATGATTTCGTTTTTCCGCGCAGCTCTAATGGTCGGAAATTTTCACTAAATTTTTACACTAGGGAGCTAAGCAATGGAGAACATATTAATCGATCATGGTTAGTGTATTCAAAAGAAAAAGATTCTGTATTTTGTTTCTGCTGTAAGTTGTTTTCCTGTAATAAAATGTCACTCACTACTGATGGCTATAATGATTGGGGTCATTTGTATGTGTAGTAATGAACACGAAAAATCTAAAAACCACTTGGAGTCCCATACAAAGTGGATTGAATTATCGTCCAGGCTTAAATCAGTACAGACAATTGATTCAATGCAACAAAAGTTATTATATTCAGAAGTTCGTCACTGGAGGAGCATAATAGAACGCCTAATTGCTATTGTCCAGTTCTTGAGCCAACAAAGCTTGCCATTTCGTTGAACATCTGATAAATTATATGACCCTAACAATGGAAATTTTTTAAAGCTTGTTGAACCGATTGCCAGATTTGATAGTGCTATGTGTGAACATTTAATGAGAGTAGCTCGTGGATCGATCCAACATTACAGTTGACATTCAAAAATCCGGCAACCTCCGGACCTGAGGAGTGCCGGATTTTTTTAAAATGCCGGATTTTTTATGGTTATATGTGCTGTATATATTTAACAGAAAATGACTACCTGTACAGTCCTTTAAAGAAAGAAAACTAAAAACTAAATGAAAAGCAAATGAAGTTTTAATGTTCATCAACTAGCCTAAATAAAATGATAAAATGAGAAGGAATGAGCAGGAATGCCTGTTAATACGTGCAAGCAAGACCCAAAAGCTGCATCAAAACATAAACTGCTCCAGAAAACAGTGGCGCGACAATGCGGTAAATTTAAAAATGCGCTCCGAAATCCATGCCGGAAATCTGAAGGAACCGGATTATCGATGGCCGGATTTTTTAATGTCAACTGTATCTTGAGAAAAACATTCAAAATGAATTGATTGCTCTTCTCTCTGGAATCATAAACAAAATGAAATAATTTATGTAGTGGAGAAAGCTAAATATTATAGCATAGTTGCAGACTGTACTCCCGATGTAAGTCACATTGAACAATTAACACTAATTGTAAGATTTGTTAATACGAATCCGGATGATATCAACATTCATGAGCATTTTCTTGGTTTCATTGCTGTAGAAACCAACGGGCTGATCACCCGTATACCAGTCACTTCGATTACGGAAACAACAGCAAATGGATTGATTTGCCGTTGCTGTGATGATATCCGATATTTCACCGATCAAAATATAGCATCTAGTAGTTTGTAGGTATAAAATAACATAGGTATTACCACACCACCAAAAGACTAGTTTTATTTCTCGGTTCCTAAAGGGTTAACGCGTAAAACGCCGATAGTTGAAAATGCCAATGTGACGTTACAGACTTGCAAGCCTTACCCAAAATGCATGCGTGAAAGTTAGTGTAGTTGGAAATCGTGTATTTCTTGGAAAAGACAAGGGAGAGAACGGGGGAAATGCATAGACCCTGTTTGAATTTCTAAACTGAAACTAAATGGCCTAAACGAGCGATAGGAAAAATAAAGACTAGAAATGAAGATTAAAATGCTACTAATTAGTTGTTAAATATATAATATGCGTTAGTCTAAAAAAAAAAAAGAAAAATATGTTATTTGAATAAATATACAGGAAAGACGAAAAGGGTTTTAGCCTACTGTATAAGAAAAATATAGTTATTTGAATAAATATACAGGAAAGACGAAAAGGGTTTACAGAAAAAGACTTTAATGAATAATGTTTAAGTATAGCCAGAAAATCACTGGCCATCTTTATGTAATCCATGTTATTACCTGAATGTATTTATGAAATTATAATATTGTATTAGGACTAGGAAGAAAAAAAAAAAAAAAAAAAAAAAACATATGTTTGAGATATTTAATGATACTAGAGCACACTACCCGAGGGGGAAAATAATTATTTATGTATTATGTTCTGATTTTTGATTGGTTGATATCTGTAAAACTGTTACAAATGGAGATAGGTCAGAATATTATTTTGAGGGGAAATTAATCCTCTACTTCCAGAGTTTCTGGGTGTGAAACTGAAGTGAGCCAGTCACGTTGTTGTTCAACCCTGGTAACTGTTCGAGGCCATATGATTTGAGGGCCCTACCTTATCTTGAATCCTGAAAGCTGAGCAGTGCTGTGAGGAGGAAGATTTATAACCAGGACATCGCAGAATTTTCGACACCTATCTTAAGATAAGCCCTGTGTGTTTTGGGGCCTTGTGAATTCACTGAACTATTCTCCACAATTTGATATTTCAACCAGATTAAATAAAATGATGACAGTAGTGATTCCCCAAAATATGTGCTTTAGTTTGGACTAGAGTATTACAACAAGAACACTTCCTAGTCAGAAATAAAAGGACTTTAGTAGTGAAACTAGATTGTGTGTAACTGTATATAAATGTTTAATCTTAATGTTTTTTATGAATCAACTCAATTATACTTAATACATTTGAAAACAATTGTTCAGACCAAAATTCAATAGGGGGTTGTTTACTTAATTGTTTATTAACCTTAAAGTGTGGTTGTTGTTATTTTCTGCACATGCATTGCATATACCCTAGACACGTAGCTACACAACATCCATACATTATAACATATAAATTGGGGATAACATACATAGCGGGTGGTAGTCATTGGTGGAAGCAAGACAGGTTTCCTGACATATAGTTAAAAGGTAAACTTCCTCAGGAGCTAGCATAGCTGACTTCACATCTGCTACACAAATATATATATATAAGTAATATCGACCCACCACATATAGTGGGGGCTCGTCCGGGATTTCCAAAGTTTTATAATAAGTAAATAAGTGGAGGTTTTGGTGAATTGACATTGCTCTGTGTTGTCCTGTTAATTAGATACTAATTAGATATTTTGGTTTATTTAAATCACATTGGATAGAATATTAAGATGGCAGAATTGGCCAAGTACAGATCTTCTGCTGTGCAGACTGCGAAGGAAATGGGTATGGAGGGACAGATTTTAATTGATTATGTTACAGCAGAGGTTGATAAATATATAGCCAGAGAAAGGGAAGATGCTAGGGAGGCTAAGAAATTAGAGGCTGATAGATTGGCGGAGGAGAAAAACGAATTATGTTAGAAGATGCTAGAGAACTTAAGAAATTAGAGGCTGATCGGGAGGCTGAGATTAAGAGGCTGCAGTTGGAGGAAAAGAAACTTGAGGCTGAGAAGGAGGAAAAACGTCTACAGAGGGAGGCGGAACGAGAGAAAGAAGAAAAGAGGTTGGAGGCAGAAAGGGAAGACAAAAGACTGGCTGCTGAAAGGGAAGCAGAAGATAAAAGGTTACAGCGGGAGCATGAGTTACGACTAAGAGAGTTAGAGTTACAAGGCCATGCTCCTGAAAATGGAACTAGCCCATCCACTTCCGACTCAGCTGCAAGCCAGGGGGCCTCCTCATCAGCCATGGGGTTTCATTTGGATCCTTTTATTGAGAAAGACGATGATATTGAGTCCTTCCTTAGCCGTTTTGAAAGTTTAGCTACAACATATGGGTTGGAGAAGGATAAGTGGAGCCTTAAAGTATCCCAGGGACTTAGGGGAAATTCTTATGAAGTATTTTCCAAGCTCAGTAAAGATGACCAAGACGATTATGACATTCTTAAACATGCACTATTGGTCAGATACGAGAAAAACTGTGAATTTTATAGGAAGAAATTTAGACAGGCTAAATTACTCACAGGGGAGACCTACCACCAGTTCTCGGCCCGACTAGAGACCTATTTGGAGAAATGGACTGCTCTGGGGAAAACCCAAGATTTAAAGGAAATGGTTATGATGGAGCAGGTTAGAGAGTCCATGGCTCCAGACTTGAGAAAGTTTCTCACAGAACAGGGTGCAGAGAGACTGGTGGATATTTTAAATGTAGCTGAGAGATATCTAGCAGCCCAGTCAGAGTTGGCAGGAGCAAAGAAGAAACATATAGATCATAATAAGGGTCCCCAAATTCAACCTCAGAACAAATATGACAATAGAGATAAGTTTAACAAGAATAAACCATATTATGATAGGTCCAGGTACGAACAACGTGACAGAAACCCTCAATATAATGAAAGAAAACCTGTTAACCAGGGAAAGAAATATTGTAAATGGTGTAAGAGGGATGGCCATGACACCCATGACTGTAAAAGAAAACCTTCCACCTTTGCTGCAATGAAAACTGGGAACAAGGGAGTAAAGGCAAAACCTATTAAGCCACATGAGCCCTATCACCCCCCAGTATGTGAGGACGTTGTATGTAATGGGGTCACCATAAGGTGCCTTTATGATACAGGTCTAGATTATGATTCAGTCGTCAGTTCGCACCTAGTGAACCCAGATCAGTATACCACAGAGACAGTGGAGATACAAGGGGCGACTAAGGATATAGCAACCATGACACTTCCCGTAGCTAGGATAGAGGTGAAAACTCGTTATGTGGAAGGGATCATCAAAGCAGCAGTTATAAACGAACCCATATACCCTCTAATATTGGGATGTCGTTATGTCTTCTTGGGGAATCCCAAGAGACCTGTGATTATGGCAACAGTGCAGACCAGGTCACAGTCAAGGAAGGAGGAAGATGAACCTATAAATACTCATCCAGAGGAGATGAGGAAGGCACAAGCTGAAGATAGGTCACTCAAGCTGTGTTATAAAAAAATTACCTAAATGCCATACACCTCCAAACAAAGGAGAATATTATATGAAAAATAAATTGTTATATAGGAAGGCTGGAACTGGATCCAATGGTCACGGACAGCTGGTCCTTCCCAAGGCATATAGGGAGAAGGTGATGGAATTAGGACATGCTATTCCCTTCAGTGGTCATATGGGGATCAGCGCTACAGGTCAGCGCATAGCTTGTCATTATTTCTGGCCAGGAATAACTGAGGATATAAAAAGATATGTAAAATCATGCCCAGAATGCCAACGGGTAGCTCCAAAGCATTGGACTGCCCCAGCAACTCTAGGGGAAATGCCCATAGTGGGAACACCTTTTGAGAGAGTTGCGGTGGACATTGTGGGACCTCTCACTCGGACAAAGAGGAGGAACAGTTACATTCTGACTCTGGTGGACACATGTTCCATGTGGGGAGAGGCGGTAGCCCTGTCATCAATTGATTCGAAGCATGTGGCAGAGGCATTACTCACAATATTCACGAGGTTAGGTTTCCCTCACCAAATCTTGACTGATAACGGCTCACAGTTCAAGGGGAGACTAACAGAAGAGGTATTTAGGATCTTCCAGGCCAAGCATTTTCATTGTAGTCCGTATCACCCCCAAGGGAACGGCCAGGTGGAGAGGTTCAATGGGACTCTCATTTCCATCCTGAGAAAGCTGGCCCATGAAAAACCTGATACGTGGGACCAATTTTTGCCCGCTGCGTTGTTTGCGTACCGGGAAGTTCCACACAGTTCAACCGGGATGGCACCCGCAACCCTATTTGGGAGGCCATGAAAAGATCCATATGTAACCCTATTGAGGACGTGGACCGATGAGAAGGCAGAAGAGACTGTTACCTCATCATATGCGTATGTGAACGAACTGACCACTCGTCTAAAAACTGGCTGGAAACTTGCAAATGATAACCTCAGACAAGCCAGGAAGAAACATGCTGCATACTTTAATAAGAAAGCGAAAGATAGAGAATTACATGTGGGAGAGAAGGTGCTTCTTTTACTTCCCGCCAGTAGTAACAAGTTGCAAATTGGATGGCAAGGTCCATACACCGTTCTAGAAAAGATATCTAGAACCAATTATAAAATAGACAAGAAAGGAAAGGAGAAAATATATCATGTAAACCTCCTAAAGAAGTATCTCGAGAGAGAAAACCAGGAAGGGACACCTTTACTGGCCTTGTCCATTGCAACCCAAATGAAAAATGAACCACTCACCTCGCAGGAATACCCCTTAAAACCATGTGAAACACCTGTACAGGTGAAAGTCAGTAAGCACCTGACTAAGAAACAGAGGGAACAGGTTCAAAAGGTTCTAACAGAACATACAGATGTGTTAACGGATAAACCGGGGCACACCCATTTGTTGGAGTATGATATGCAATTAATAGACCCAACACCTATCTGTATGAGGGCCTATACGATTCCGTTCGCTAAGGAACAAGCATTGAAGAAGGAGATAGATTATTTGTTAAAAGAAGGGATTATCTCTCACAGTGAATCTCCTTACAGCTCCAGTGTGGTTTTGCTGAGGAAACCCTCTGGGGAACATCGTCTGTGTATAGATTACAGAAAACTGAATGCTGTCACAGAGAATCAGGTGGATCCATTACCTGACCCAAATCAGCTGTTTGCCAGGCTGAATAAGGCAAAATATTTTTCTAAGGTGGATCTTAGCAAGGGCTATTATCAAATTCCAGTAAAGCCTGAGGTCAGATCTTATTTAGCATTTAGCACCTCGGATGGACATTATGAATTCAACATGTTGCCGTTTGGGTTGAAAAATGCTCCGAGTGTGTTCTCAAGAATGATGAGAAAATTGTTGGATCCACTAAAAAAAATCCATGTATAACGAATTTCATGGATGACATCCTCATTGCCACAGAAACATTTGAGGAACACATTAACTCTTTGACGATGCTATTTGATAGGCTCAGAGAGGCAAATTTGACTGCGAGACCAACCAAATGCTATATTGGTTGTAAAGAGTTGGAGTTCTTGGGACATACGATATATCAGGGTAACATGACCCCTGACCCCAAGAACCTGGAGAAATTACAGAGGGCACCTAGACCACAGACCAAGAAGGACGTGAGATCGTTTGTGTCGCTATGTGGATTTTATCAGAAGTACATAAAAAATTTTAACTCTATATGTGCTCCTCTAACGGATTTAACTCGCAAAGGAAATCCAGATAAAATTGTGTGGTCTGCTCAATGTGAATCGGCGTATCAAGAGTTAAAGGAGAAACTCACTAGCAAGCCTATTTTGAAATTGCCTGATTTGACTCAGGAATTTGTGGTAAGAACGGACGCTAGCAACGTAGGATTAGGGGCTACATTGTTGCAACGGTCCAATTCAAAAAAGGGGGAGCTGAACCCAGTCGCTTATGCTAGCCGCAAGCTGAATAAAGCGGAGCAAAACTACTCAACAAGTGAGAAAGAATGTCTAGCTTTAATCTGGGCTATAAAAAAGTTCCAGATCTATCTTTATGGTAGAACATTTGTGGTCCAAACGGATCATCAGCCCCTCGTATTTTTATCACAGGCTAAGCATGAAAACGCCCGATTATTAAGGTGGTCGTTACTAATCCAACCTTATTCGTTTTCCATTGAGTACATACCCGGTTCGCTGAATGTGGGAGCGGATTTTCTGAGTAGACATCCTTTGGAAGAAACTCAGGGGAGTCATAAGGCCAAATAAGTTAATTTGATCTATGTGAATCTCGGATTTTGAACTCGCTTTACAAGCATGTTCTTAAGTGGGGAGATGTGTGATGATATCCGATATTTCACCGATCAAAATATAGCATCTAGTAGTTTGTAGGTATAAAATAACATAGGTATTACCACACCACCAAAAGACTAGTTTTATTTCTCGGTTCCTAAAGGGTTAACGCGTAAAACGCCGATAGTTGAAAATGCCAATGTGACGTTACAGACTTGCAAAGCCTTACCCAAAATGCATGCGTGAAAGTTAGTGTAGTTGGAAATCGTGTATTTTCTTGGAAAAGACAAGGGAGAGAACGGGGGAAATGCATAGACCCTGTTTGAATTTCTAAACTGAAACTAAATGGCCTAAACGAGCGATAGGAAAAATAAAGACTAGAAATGAAGATTAAAATGCTACTAATTAGTTGTTAAATATATAATATGCGTTAGTCTAAATATTTTAGCCTACTGTATAAGAAAAATATGTTATTTGAATAAATATACAGGAAAGACGAAAAGGGTAAAAAATAATAGCTAGAAGTGTGAAACCTGATGCATTAGATGACAAAACGGTAGAATAAGTAAATATTTTCATTCTGGATTAACATGACTTAGATAATACTAGCGATATGGTAGAATGAAGACATATAAAGACGTGCCTGGGATTTCTTTACTGAAGCTAGCCATATTGAGGCCATAGAAAGGGGTGTCTCCTGATTTGAAAATTGTAGGTTAGCTTTTGAAAATAGACGCGTAGGAACGGAAGTCACCTGATTGGTTGAGGAGCATAACTAAGAAAGTGAAATAAATACTCAGAAAGACGAGCGTTCCTTGCCACTTTCAATTTAAACTTTCACATGTAAAGTTAATAACGTTTACAGACAAGTGTGTTCAGATGCCTTCGCTGTTCTGTTATTCAGCAGGAGATCTTGTGTGACCATTTATGGCCTGTAATTTACTTACATAGTGAAAAAAATTCGATATTTCGGTAAGACCAACATTTATATAATTATTATTGTATTTGAAAATGTGTTTGCCATATTGATTATGAATGAATATTTGAAGGGGAGAGTCCCAGTCGTACAAGTGCCATTTCAACATGTTACGTACACTCATTAAATGGGGTTAGATAATCTTATAGCTTCATGTAAAAGCCCTACAGCTTTGCTTGTACTTTGGGAGATAAAAGAACATATAAATTTATATAAAGAGTAAAGTTAACATCAAACTTTGTGTTGTTTCACCGAGTTGCTAAGAAAGATATTATCATTGTGGGGAAAGAACTTAATAAAATCCTTGCAGTTTTACTTAAAAGTTGGGACAAAGAGAGATTAATAAGGGAAAAGACTTTAATGAATAATGTTTAAGTATAGCCAGAAAATCACTGGCCATCTTTATGTAATCCATGTTATTACCTGAATGTATTTATGAAATTATAATATTGTATTAGGACTAGGAAGAAAAAAAAAAAAAAAAAAAAAACATATGTTTGAGATATTTAATGATACTAGAGCACACTACCCGAGGGGGAAAATAATTATTTATGTATTATGTTCTGATTTTTGATAGGTTGATATCTGTAAAACTGTTACAAATGGAGATAGGTCAGAATATTATTTTGAGGGGAAATTAATCCTCTACTTCCAGAGTTTCTGGGTGTGAAACTGAAGTGAGCCAGTCACGTTGTTGTTCAACCCTGGTAACTGTTCGAGGCCATATGATTTGAGGGCCCTACCTTATCTTGAATCCTGAAAGCTGAGCAGTGCTGTGAGGAGGAAGATTTATAACCAGGACATCGCAGAATTTTCGACACCTATCTTAAGATAAGCCCTGTGTTTTGGGGCCTTGTGAATTCACTGAACTATTCTCCACAATTTGATATTTCAACCAGATTAAATAAAATGATGACAGTAGTGATTCCCCAAAATATGTGCTTTAGTTTGGACTAGAGTATTACAACAAGAACACTTCCTAGTCAGAAATAAAAGGACTTTAGTAGTGAAACTAGATTGTGTGTAACTGTATATAAATGTTTAATCTTAATGTTTTTTATGAATCAACTCAATTATACTTAATACATTTGAAAACAATTGTTCAGACCAAAATTCAATAGGGGGTTGTTTACTTAATTGTTTATTAACCTTAAAGTGTGGTTGTTGTTATTTTCTGCACATGCATTGCATATACCCTAGACACGTAGCTACACAACATCCATACATTATAACATATAAACTGGGGATAACATACATAGCGGGTGGTAGTCATTGGTGGAAGCAAGACAGGTTTCCTGACATATAGTTAAAAGGTAAACTTCCTCAGGAGCTAGCATAGCTGACTTCACATCTGCTACACAAATATATATATAAGTAATATCGACCCACCACAGTTGCCATAAAGACGCCAATAGGCGTGATGGGAAACAATGGCAAAGAAAACCTATCTGCTGTTGCCCTAAGACGCCACTAGGCGTAATGGCCACTGACTGCTTTGACGGTCGGTGGCTAAGGACGGAAGAAGAAGAAGAAGATTGCTGTAGAAGCCCCTACAGGCTCAGCGTTAACCGAATGCATTCTAAGAAAATTGTCAGACATGACTATTCCAATCGCAAACATGCGTGGCCAGGGGTATGACAATGGAGCAAATATGATAGGAAAACATTCAGGAGTTCAACAACGTATTAGGGACTTGAACCCGAGAGCTTTTTATATCCCTTGCTGTTCTCATTCTCTCAACTTGGTGGTCAATCATGCCGCGATGTCATCTAGAGAAGGGGTTTTATTTTTTGAAACGGTTCAGAAATTGTATATGTTTTTCTCAGCGTCAACACTGCGTTGGGGAATCCTTAAGAAACATATTACAACTCTAACGCCCAAGCCACTAAGTACAACTCGCTGGGAATCTAGAATCGAGGCCATTCGATATTATATTGAGGAATTGTATGATGTATTGATAGAAATTGCTGATGACGAGTCAGTAGACAAAATGGCGAGACATGAAGCTGAAATCCTTGCCCTAAAACTCAGAGATTTTAAATTTTTATGTTGTCTGGTTATATGGCACCATGTTTTAAACGAAATTAATGTTGCTAGTAAACTGTTGCAAAGCATAAAAATGAAATTGACTAGTACCATAACAACTTTGAGAAATGTTCTCCAAAGCCTTAAGAATCTCAGAAATGATGAATCATTTCAAAATTTTCTGGTTGATGCTACAACATTAGCTGAGAAAGTTGAAGCTGATCCTGATTTGATACCAACGTTTGAATGTACTAGAGTGCGTCGGCAGAAAAAGCAACACAACCATGAAGCAAGATATGAACCTTTTGGATCCCAAAACTAAATTCAAAATTGAATTTTTCTTTTTTATTATTGATGTTGCAACTAATCCTATTGAAGAAAGGTTCGAGCAATTGGAACATCACAGTTCACATTTTTCCTTTTTATATAACATCCCTTAATTGAAATCTGAGACGACAAATGAGCTCTTAAACAAATGTAAAAACCTAGAAGGCGTTTTAACACATCAAGAAAATAGAGACATTGATGCCATTGAGCTATGTGATGAACTGAAAGTATTAT
>JAMPIV010001267.1:0-14912 GCA_024509875.1 Oreohelix idahoensis | reverse complement strand
TGTTGCGCATGACGGGAGGGGTTCTTTAATTCTAATAAGGGTCTTGTTAATGATACTCCGGTCTCACTACTTTTCGATTCCGGATGCACCACTATTGGTGTTAGACAATCGCTTGTAGATCCATCTTGTGCTACAGGAAGGGTTATTAAATGTGTCACATTTGGCGGCACTCTAGAAAAATATCCTACTGCTGTAATTCGCATTGCCACTCCTTTCTTTACTGGAGATGTGCATGCTTGTCTCTTACCTAATCCTATTGCGGACCTTATTATTGGTCGTATTCACGGAGTTAGGGAGTGTACCCCACAGCAGATTGCTGCTTGGGAAGATAATAACATGCAAGCTACAATGCAGTAGTTACAAGAGCACAAGCTCTACAAACACCCGAAACTTCACTGAATAGTGATAATGAAGTTGATAGCCAAGATAGTCACTTAGTAATCACTCGTGACTCTTTCATAAAATTGCAAGAAGAAGATCCTTCTTTAAAAAAATTCTTCGTTCTTGCGAAGAAAGGTGATCCGAATCAGGATACAAATAGAAAATCTTGGATTGCAATGAGAAACGGCGTACTTGTACGTATGGTACAAGATTCGACTACGTCGGCACATTCGCAAATTCTTGTTCCCAAGAGCATGAGAGTGCAAATATTGCAACATGCTCATGACTCGCAATGTGCTGGACATATGGGTTTTTCCCGTACGAAGTCGAGAGTCCTTGCGGCTTTCTTTTGGCCTTTTGTCAATAAGGACATTCGTATTTACTGCCGATCATGCAAGGTATGTCAGGAGGTCAAATCTAGAGGACCACGACATGCTGCGCCTATCCAGGCTGCTGACATTCCTATTCGGCCGTTTCAGAAAATGGCCATAGATATTATTGGCCCTTTTAAGGTCAAGTCGGCCAGAGGACATCAGTTTATCCTTACATGTGTCGATATGTGCACACGTTGGCCAGAGGCTATTCCTCTTAAGAGCATATCTACTACAGATATCGCAGATGCTCTTTGGTTGATATTTTCTCGCTTGGGGTTCCCCAGAGAAATATTGTCAGACCATGGCACTCAACTCATATCTGACACTATGTCACAGGTAATGTCTACCTTACATATTGAACGATCTCTCAGTAGTATCTACCATCCTATGTCTAATGGGTTAGTTGAGCGTCTGAATAGAACGCTCAAGACTTTGCTTGGTAAGATAACTGAAGATCATCCTCAAGATTGGGACAGGGTTTTACCCGCGGCTCTCTTTGCCTATAGAGAAGTCCCTAATGAACACACAGGGTTTTCTCCCTTCGAACTTGTCTTTGGCGCGCGTCCACGCGGCCCTATGTCTTTATTACACGATCTCATCACTGCCGATGATATTAGCGATGAAACTCAATCCTCATATGAGTATGTCATTGCTCTTAGACAAAAGATCATTGAGGCATGTAAGCTAGCAACTGCTTCATCAGAAATTGCTAAAGAGAAGGCAAGGCAGTTTGCTAACAAGAATAGATGTCTACGACAACTTTGTCCAGGTGACAAAGCATTCGTCCTACTCCCCAGTAGGGAAAATAGACTTCTTATTGCATGGAAAGGTCCGTATGCAATAGTCTCTCGGATTTCCGATGTTGACTATGTGGTCGATATTGATGGAAAGCATAAAACTTTCCACATAAACATGCTTTCGGAATTTCACGAACGTCCGGACTATTTGCTGCCTATTTTCCAGGCAACGGATGATGCTCCTGCACCTCACGGTCATTATTCATCCCTGTCTGTCATACAGGATGAGGAATCTACCTTCTCTGATGTCAATCTTCCCCTTCCAGTGGTTCCATTACATTCCACGGAATCTTGGAAAAACGTTTCTGTTTCTCCTAATCTTTCTGGTGACGAACATCGACAAGTCTCGTCGATGTTACAAACATTTCAGGATGTTCTCACTGACATTCCCGGACACACAGATGTCATAGAACATGACATAATTCTTACCGACAATAATCCAATTAGGGTTAGGCCGTATCCTATTCCTATACACTTTCAGTCGCAAGTGGAAAAGGAATTGGATGAAATGATTCAATTAAATATAATTGAACCATCGACTTCACCATATTCTTCTTCCATGGTTATTGTCCGGAAGAAGGATAAGAACATACGAATTTGCGTTGATTATCGCAAATTGAATCAGGTCACAAAGTTCGATGCTGAACCGATGCCTTTGTTAGAAGATCTACTGATAGACTTTCTAATTCTAGATTCTTCACTAAACTTGACTTGTCTAAAGGTTATTGGCAAGTGCCTTTAGCAGAGCATGCCAAACCTCTTACTGCTTTTTCTACACCTAGGGGTCTATTTCAATGGAATGTTATGCCTTTTGGTCTCATGAACGCCCCTGCCACTTTCGTTCGCATGATGCGTCGAATTCTGTCACATCGTTCGGATGTCATCGCATACTTAGATGACATCTGTCTCTTCAGTGATACCTGGGAAGATCACTATTTAGGGTTATATGACTTACTGTCCACTCTACGTGAGAATAATTTGACAGCAAAACCTTCTAAAGCTTTTGTTGGTTTTGGTGAAATCTCTTTCCTGGGTCATCGTGTTGGTCATGGTCTCTTGAAGACAGAAGACCACAATACTTCACAAATACTGAACATCTCTGTTCCTAAAACGAAGAAACAAGTTAGGAGTCTCTTAGGTTTAATTCAATTTTATGGGAGATTAAGAAGATTCGCCTGATCTGGTCCGTTGGTCTGGGGAATGCCAGTCTTCCCTGGACCAAATCAAGAATATGTTTTCGTCTCCTCCCATCCTGGGATTGCCTTCTCTTGATGGGACTTTTGTTCTTCGGAGTGATGCTTCGTCCACTGGGATTGGAGCAGCACTTATGCAAGAATATGCAAATACTCTGCATCCTGTTATGTACATTTCTAGAAAACTAAATGCGGCAGAGAGGAACTACTCGGTTTTGGACCGTGAGTTGTTAGCGATGGTTTGGTCAATTCTAAAGCTACAAGGATTCCTCCTGGGCGCACATTTCATTCTAGAGACTGATCAGAAAGCTCTTACAGCTATTTAGACTAAGAATTTGAAGAGTTCGAGATCCACTCGATATGCTATAGCTCTTCAACCTTTTCACTTCACGGTACGAGCTATCCGTGGTGCGGATAATGTGATGGCTGACATTTTGTCTAGATGCCCACATGATTCCAACTAATACTTCTGTCCTATATTTCTATATATATATTACAGAGTCATAACACACCTATATTACTACAATAGATTAGCACATCTGTACTCACTTTATATGTACACATACTATCGTGCTTTGTTATCATCTTCTTCTGTTTCATTTTTTAAGATGATAGAGGAAGACTGAGTAGTTAATATAAGGGCCATAAGTTTACTAAACAGCCACAATTATTAATAATGTATTGTACCTTATGAAGCATATTAGTTGTTAATTAGCGTTATATTGCTTGTACTTTCTCAGAATGTCATTGATGAGCTGAGGACTTACCTTACTATTATCAAGCATGACGAGTTCTACATTGTGTACTTACCCTCGGAACGTCAGAGGATGTGTCCTGGATCGTCTTGTACTTTAATGTTACTATGTACTAATGTCTTTACATGTCAAATAATGTACTATTTAAATTTTCCTATCAGATTTGTACATCCATTTTTAAAGACAATATTAGATTATGCTATTTAATGATGTCTATGGTAACTTGCATACGTATATTGTGTTTACATGCTAGCGTGATGTGTGTTGGTGACAACTCCCCGATATGAATATTTTTTGAGACATATTTATTTTTCTGTTGAAGTATATTCTCACCAGACATTCTATATTTAGCCTCATGTTAGGCAATTTAATTAATTATCCGCGCATAATTCGTGCGTTTTGAGCCGCTTATCGCATGCTCTTGGTTATTTTTAAAAAAAAAAAATATGTTCCACATTTTTTTTTATCGGGAGGTGGTGGTGATATGTTGCGTGTGAAATTCTCGCAACATCGTTTTGGTGTACAAGATATTTATTTTGTAATGCAAGGGGAACAATTGCTTGAAATTTATAGTCACTTTTCATTGTAAGCAGTTGTCTCCTCGCGTTGGTATCGTAGCAGTTAAGTTTGTTACGCGTTCTTGAATCGAGTCCATGTATGGACTGGCTAGGCCGCTTTTTAAAAAGCGGTTGGCAACCTGTTGGGTTATCCTTATAAGGTAATCATTCTTAAGCTGGTTCTTGGTAAAGGTCCTTGTGTCTTAAGTTTTCTGAGCGGTGGTCGATTCGCGCTGGACTGCGCATGCCCAAATCTTGGGTCTTTGTCGAACGGGTTTCCGCCCACCAGTCAGTGAGCGAAGATTTCGATAGCGAAGGGACGTCTCTGTGGAGCGTCTCTGCTAATTTATTCTGTCAGGAATGTGAGTCCTCTTATGGATATTTCGTTTATTCGAGATGATACCTCTAGTGTATTTCCACACGCCGGAAAAGCGTATTATTTCTGTGGTTATTTCCTGAAGGCAAGGTAAATTACATTTACATTAACTTTATCGATTTTTGTCCGTGAGTGACATTTGATTCGTAGCCTGTCTTTGAAAGTCGTCATCACGAGATGTTTTCTCAGCTCACATATTGCTACATTGAACCGCATCGGGTTGATGCATGTCCCAAGGACCATTACTTGCTACTTCGCTACATGAACTAGGTTTGAAACCTTTTGTTATCTAGAGGATTTTTTGAGGACATTATTTATACTTTAGAAGACGTGTCTGTCTTGCTGAAGTCAGATTAAGGAGAGTGAACTGATCTCATACATCTGGTTATCTCCTGGCTAAGATAGAAAGGGATGGAGAGTTTTCCCGACTACATTACAGCCTTATAATGTATTGACATGCCTGTGAATCACCTTTATTATAATGCTGTCTACCGTCCATTGCTATGCTGACATTGTTGCTGTGATAATGACTGTCTGATGTACCTACATATTCGCGTATACATTTTGTCACTGTGGCGTCCACAATAAATGATACAGAAAAACGTCACTAGCTGTTACAAGCATCATTGACTTTATACGTCGTGAGTTAACTGACGTCCTTGTGTGGATTGCCCTGTTTTTGTATGATCATTGTTTGACTGTACATCATCTACACACTACACAAAACCAGACATGCGGATACCATCCATCATCATATGGCATCACGCATCAATATCACACTACAACACAACTGAGAATGGGGCTATTTTAGAACAGAAAACCTTCTCATACTACAACACAACTGAGAGTGGGCTATTTTAGAACAGAAAACCTTCTCACACTACAACTGAGAGTGGGATATTTTAGAACAGAAAACCTTCTCATACTATAACTGAGAGTGGGGCTACTACAACTGAGAGTGGGCTTTTTTAGAACAGAAAACCTTCTCACACTACAACTGAGAGTGGGCTATTTTAGAACAGAAAACCTTCTCACACTACAACTGAGAGTGGGCTATTTTAGAACAGAAAACCTTCTCACACTACAACTGAGAGTGGGCTCTTTTAGAACAGAAAACCTTACTGTGCAGAATGTCTTCAAGACAATAATACAGGGCTTTTCTTATTAAAATTAGGGTTACCTTTTCATGTCTGAATGTACATCTGGCTGGGTTTTTTTTTAAATGTTTAAATGTCTGGATTTTATGCGATTTACAAAATAACATGAAAGAGGCCATTTCGAAAATTCCACATTCCAATTTCAGTTCCAACGACTGAATTAAAGTTGTCATCTTCACAGCATGGAGCAAATAATTTAGCAATAACCACGTAATCTTAGGATCCCGTTGAATTGTCTAGAATAGATTATCATCATATCTTCACTCAGGTTTTGTAATGTTCGCTGTTTGCTTATTGCCACCTGTTACGAAAAAAACATGCACTGAATGATAAGGAGATTTTGGGTTTAGTCAATTAAAACCTCGTGATTGTGACGGTATTGCCTCCCCTGCTTTGCAGTAGTGGTCCAACAGTGGCCAAAACTCAAAAGTGGGTCGTCAAAGGTGTCTACCTTCGCATAAGATTACTCTTGGCAGAGATGTAGATAGAAGGGTAATGACGCTTCTATCCCAAAGTGAGTCTTCAAAAGATATTCAGAAAAGCGAAAACGATGCTGCATTGGCTGAGCACGTTAATTCTATGATCTGCCAACTTTTGTGAAGGATTAAGCAATTAATAGTTTCAGCTCGTTAAGCCCCCACCCTGATTTACTCAGTGGAATTCTTATTATTCTGGTATAGCTCGATTTAGAGTGTGTTTAGCAAATTGACCGAGACAAACATGCAGTACATTGAAAATGATTGAATCGAAGTTAAATTTGAATAATTACAAATAACAGATTTAATAATCATTTAGTTTTAACAAGGGTTAAAATAATTGAATAGTTTTTAACATAAAATTTTCATCATTGAAGGATAGTAGGTTTTATGAAAAAAGTTCACTTTGGCAGCTTATACGTTTCACTTAGCTGCCAATGGTAGTTTCTGCTCCCGCTGATGGGTTCTGTGCAGATAGGTCACTGAAGTTCTCACGTCTCTGGTTAAGCTTAAAGGGGCAGCACGTTCCCAGAACAATCAAGGAGTAACTGCCAAGCTGGTCCCGCGTTTCTACGTCAGTCGACTTCTACCCTCACTTTGTTCCAGAGATTAGTACCTTCACTGGTACCACCACCAACAACTATGGTAAAAGAATAGCAACGAAACGCTCTCCTGAGTATTGTGTTTTCCCGACACATACTTATGTGCCCCTTTTCTTATTCCACCATCCCGTTTAATTCAGAATTTACCCTCGGTGAGAATTAAACTTAATCCCTCGAGAGAAACTACATTTAAATTTAATAGCTTTATCCTTATTTTACATTTAAATGAAAAGGTTAATAGTACAGATAGAATATGTTTACATTTACATCTCCACTGTTTGAGAAGTGTTCACAATTTAAACTGAATCTGTTTTCATTTACATTTACACTGATTGAATAGTTTGAAACTTTCATTAACTTTAAAGTGAATATGTTTACATAGACATTTACCCTGGTTTGAAACTAAGTATTATAATTAGAATGTTTATCATTTCGTTCATCTTTTCCGCCCTGCTCCACATGGAACTTGGGACTTACTTATGCTTTTTAGCTCTCTTTAAGAGACTAGCAATAAAGCAGTCACCAGCCTTTGCAGTGGTAGTTCATGAAATCATCATTCTATACGCGGAGGTTGCTAACCTCAAATTACTTGGACATCCACTAGCGATTTTCACATATTAAAATTCACATGGCAATATATACATATTAGTTCACATGTTAGTAATGAAAAATATAGAATGTAAAATGACAACTTACGCCAATCCTTGCTCGCAGACGTTTTGCTCAGATGAATGAAGTTAAGGCACTTGATTAGGCCTCTTGCACGTGTTCTTGAGTTCGTTACTTTTTATAAGACAATTCCCTCTATGACTCTGTGTGTTTCAGTTTCCTCAGCCTTCCTTATTAAAATGGGTTTCCTGTGCTATATAAGTCCTTCAAGATTGCTCCACAAAGTCCGGCCTGATAAATGGAAATTCTGAATTCTAACTTCTGGCAAGTCTGGTTGTGTCTTGGCAAGCGTGAATCTCACAGTGAACTAGACTTGAAGAGCGCCAGGTTATATTCACTGTCCTCTCCCGCATCTGTTTGTTATGGGGCTACTCAAAAACTCCAATCATTTTCAAACATGCGTGTGGGCAGACTGTACGAAGGATGGCCGCCAACCGAGCAAGGTGGAATCAATTTGTTGTTGCCATACAAGACGCCACCAGGCGTAATGGCCACTGACTGCTTTGACGGTCGGCGGCTAAGGATCAAAGAAGAAGAAGAAGTGTTGTCGATTTCAAAATATTCCTGATATGGAAAAATTTTGAACGTAATGTAGAGGTCACCTTTCCCATATATGGTATGAAAACATCCGATCCCTGGCAAGTGAACCCACCAACACATCTGTAAACTCATACGACAATGTGTTTCAGATGTAACAATTTATTACTATCTAAAGTAATCTTGTCATAACAAGTCAAACAGGAAGCGCTTTTGTCATCCGTGTCTGTCCAAAACGTGTCACCCAGACAAGTAATCTCTTATCTGTCACGCACCCTGGCCTTTATTAGCGATTAGAAAATACGTGGCGATTTGTAGGGCTAATCTGTCTTCTGATGTCGGTTGCACCCGTGAGTTAAATGGATAACAAACGGTATGCCGACTTATCCCAGAGAGGGGTATAAGAAGGAAAATACCAAATATCTGCTACACATATCAGAGAAAGAAAGAAAGTGCGACAATTGAAAGTACGCAATAAAAATCAGTACAAACATGTAACTAATACTTACTTAGTCGTTCCCCTTCTACCGTGAGGTGTAGAGGTTTGGAAGAGAGAGCGCCAGACTATCCTATCGGCTGTCTTCCTCCTGGCCTGGTTCCATTCTAGTCCTCGATCCTTCAAAGAGTGTCTAATGTTGTCCTCCCAGCGGACTCTGGGTCGTCCTCGGGGTCTGGATCCTTGGCTCTTTGTTTCCCATGCTTGTCGTGGTATCCGATCTTCTCCCATTCTGCAGACATGGCCAAACCATCTTAATTGGGACTGTTCTACTTGGGTCTGCAGGGGGTAGGATTTAAGGCCTTGACGTATCGTCTGGTTGCGTACCATGTCTCTTCTTGTTACTTCAACCACCTTCCTCAGATACCTCATTTCTGAGGTTTGGATCTGGCTTTTATGGGTTGTAGTCATTGCCCATGACTCGCATTCGTATGTCAAGACTGGGACATAGGTGGAGCGGTATACAGCCATCTTCGTTTTCTTACCAACCTCTCTCTTGCTGAGGAATCCTCGATTTATGGCCTGAAAAAGTCTCCCAGCTGCTGCTTTTCGAGTGGCCAACTCTTCTTTGATGCCTCCCTTTCGGTCTATAATAGCTCCGAGGTATTTAAAGTGGTCGACCTGCTCCAGGACCTGTTCTCCCAGCTTAATCTGATGTTTTCTTTCTTCTCGTGATATCACCATGGATTTTGTTTTAGAGCTGCTTATGACCATCCCTCTCTTCTCCAGCTCTTCCTTCCAGACTTGCAGGTTGGATTGGAGATGTGTATCTGATTTAGCAATCAGGGCAACATCATCAGCAATTGCCAGCTCCGAAATATAGACCTGTCTCATCTTCCAGTACCCCACTGAATACTTTCTTGTTCTCTCCTTACATGCCTTGATGACATCGTCCATAAGGAGTATGAAGAGGTAAGGTGATAGGATATCACCTTGTCTTACACCAGTGGTGGTCCTGAACTCTTCCGACTTATGGTTTGCTGTCCTCACATAATTTCTGCAAGACTTGTAGAAGCTCTGTATAGCATGAATCAGAGGTGCTGGAATATTCTTCCTTGCCAAACAGTCCCAAAGTGTAACTAATACTGCCGTAATGAAACAGAGATCGAGAAGAGTCGCCCCATTCTGTCACAGTGGTCTATTGCAAATTACAAAGCCTATCACTCATATTTTCTTTTTTGTTGTCTAGTGTCATCCTGTATGTCCTCTAGTGTCATCCTTTATGTCCAACGAGTACCTGTTTATTACCTTTATTTATTTATTTACTATTGACATCGCTCAGGTTTCCTCCATTATTTATTTAAGAGTTCACCCATCCGTGACCTTAACCTACCCGTCTATTCTGTGTTATTCGTTATCCACTACATATTATTGGACACAAGTATTTTTGCCTTTATTTGGTCTATAATTGCTGATGGGAAAGTTATATTAGTGATTGCGTCTTTAAATTGTCTGGGTCGTCCACGGGTCCTATATACCATAGTTGTGTTGGTGTCATGAGAATGACCTCAGACAATGATGCACTTTTTTGGGGGGTGCAAAATTGGCTGAGCGTCCTTTCACTATGTACTGTCACAGCAAGGCGATGACGCCGTTTTGTTGGTCCTAGGTTCGATCCCCGGTAAGCTTATATTTTCTTTTCATTTGTCTGGTGTTATCCTTTATGTCCTCTAGTGTTATCCTTTATGTCCTCTAGTGTTATCCTTTACGTCCTCTAGTGTTATCCTTTATGTCCTCTAGTGTTATCCTTTATGTCCTCTAGTGTTATCCTTTATGTCCTCTAGTGTTATCCTTTATGTCCTCTAGTGTTATCCTTTATGTCCTCTAGTGTTATCCTTTATGTCCTCTAGTGTTATCCTTTATGTCCTCTAGTGTTATCCTTTATGTCCTCTAGTGTTATCCTTTATGTCCTCTAGTGTTATCCTTTATGTCCTCTAGTGTTATCCTTTATGTCCTCTAGTGTTATCCTTTATGTCCTCTAGTGTTTATCCTTTATGTCCTCTAGTGTTATCCTTTATGTCCTCTAGTGTTATCCTTTATGTCCTCTAGTGTTATCCTTTATGTCCTCTAGTGTTATCCTTTATGTCCTCTAGTGTTATCCTTTATGAAGTGCCAAAATGAAAGTGTGTATTCGCTGATGAACTGAAAAGAAATTTTCATCTTTTGCCAGTGGTCGACAAGATTCAGACGCAGAATGCCTCGTGTGCAGAGGTAGCATACTGTGTCAGTAGAAATAAAATGTGCAGCTGATTTAAAAAAAAAAAAAAAAAACACACACACACACACAAGCACACAACGCGAAACAAGAAACGCCAGAAGAAAGCACTTGCGCCCGAAAGTTTGCAATCAAAATTTGCCAAAAAGCGGGGAAACAGAATACAGTTTCTGCTACAGAAAGCCCTATTGTTTTTCCATACTGTGAGACATCACAATAGTTTCAAATCAGTTAGCTGTACTTCAAAACGGTTTCTCTGATTCCAGAAACTGCCAACAAATTTGCATGCGTCAGATTCAGTACAACCACTTTCGTCATTTCTGTGACTGCAAAGCACTCGATTGATATGCTTTTTGACAGTCTGAAAGAAAACAGAGAGATTATAGGGTTCCACTGATGTGAGCAAACACAGCTCGGGCAACATGTTTGAAATAATCATTCAACATTTTGACTGGAAAGTTGGTGGTGTACCATTCAATTAAATTAATGCGCAGAATACACCAAATAAGGCACGAGAAACATTGTCAAAATATCAAACTGAAACACTTGTAAAAAATGGCTTCCTCAGAGAAATATGTTGCATTTATCTGGCATAATTATAACACAATGTTAAGTGCAATTGGGCATAGTGCAGAGGGCAACAATATTTTTATGTGCATTTAAAAAGTAATCCATCTCTGTTAAAGAAGATTTTTAACCATGCTTTCCACGGCTGTTTGCGAGCGATCTTTTAGTTATTTCCCCTTTTTCCCCGACCGCGCTATTTATAGCCCACTTGACAGAGGTCACGTGGTCAGCTTCCTAATGGGAAAAACATGTGGCGATGTTTACTTTTGATAGGGCTTAATTAATGCTTTTAGGCTACTTTTTTATTATAAATACCGGCTTAAATTTTGCGTAAAGCTAGACTAGAAATGTTAGAGTAAATTTTAGAACAAGAACAAACATTTTATCACAATTAGAACAGAAGATATAATAGTCTGAAATAGTGTAAAATTTTACGTTTTTTTTTAATCTTTTTGTTTTTTATGGTTTGTTTATAATGCATTTTTTTATTCACTAAATCGGTCCGTACAATCAACAATTGCATGCAATAGAACAAACAAATTACAGAATATCAAAAGTAGAAAACCATGCAGAAAAAAAGGAATAATCAATAATTTTTTATTTTGTTTTGGTTTTTTCATTCAATGCGTCAAAAACATGCTTAAATTTTAGAAAAACCTGCAAAAATGGAAAGTTTAATTTGTTTTGGTCATGCGTCAATAACATTAAATATTGAAAGATTAAAATTGCAAGTCCACATTTATTACCTTAAAATAAACACACCCAATTGTCCCCCAAAACAAAACAATGTTTGAATTTGCTTTTAATGCTTTACTTTATTTATTATAAAAAAATCTGGCTTTAAAATTGCGTAAAGCAAAGACCCCCCCATAGAAAATACGAGTGTTAAGAGTAAAATTTTAGAACAAGAACAACATTTTATCCAACAATTAAAACAACCACAATAATATAATAGTAGATCTGGGGGGAAATAATATTCCTGTAAAATTTAAAAATTGACGTTTTTTTTACATTTTGTTATGGATGGTTTGTTTCTAATTCAATTTACACTACATTTAAATTTTGGTATGTCAAACAATCAACATGCATAACAAATTACAGAAATCAAAAGTAGAAAACCTGCAGAAAATGGATATCAAAGTTTTGTTTTGGTTTCATGCGTCAAACATTAATTATAGAAAGTTTAAATTGCAAGTCCACATTTATTACCTTAAAATAACACACCCAATTGTCCCCAAAACATGTTTGAATTGCTTTTATGCTACTGAAGCTTAATTATATATAAATATCCGGCATTAAAATTTTGCGTAAAGCTAGACTAAAATGTTTAGAGTAAATTTTAGAACAAGAACAAACCATTTTAGTATCACAATTAGAACAGAAGATATAATTAGTCCTGAAATAAGTGTAAAATTTACGTTTTTTTTGTTTACATTTTGATTATGGTTTGTTTCTAATCAAATTTACACAAAAAGGGTCACAATCAACATCAATAACAAATAAAAAAAATCAAAAGTAGAAACCCTGCAGAAAATGGATACAAAGATTGTTTTGGTTTTCATGCGTCAAAACATGGAAATTATTGAAAGTGTTAAATTGCAAGTCCACATTTATTACCTTAAAATAACACACCCAATTGTCCCCTCAGAACATGAGAGCTAACAATTATCTCAATCATACAATCATGAGTTCTGATTCATCTTACCAGTTTGGGTCTGCGCAACTGTTTTTTCTAAATAATGCTGTTTATGACTTGTTCCCTTACTAGGGAAATCAGCGTTTCTGAACAAAGACAATATACGTCCCTTTAGATGCTGTTATTGATTCTTTACTATTAAAAAGGTTTACTGTGTGATAATTTTTTGTGTACTATCATACAAATCCTTCTTTCTAGTTAGTTGAATTGATTCCTTCGGGCAATAAAAGCTATGTTAGTTAATCTTGTTTGTCTGTAAATTTTCATTGAGAGTTTGTAGTAATGAAATGCTCCTTTTGTAAGATCTTTATAAACCTTTTTTGTGTGAGAATCTTGGTGGGGCAGTGATTCCCTATAAATGCTCAGCTAATTAAAAACCTGTTGAAATGGATTTTTGTGTTTCGGTCTAGTACCATTTGTCCCATGTGTGATCAAACTGGGACCAGACCTAGTACACAGATTCATGAGAACTACTGAAGTTTGGCCAGCGCATCTTGTCTAGCTTTTCACTGAAGTCTAAAAAAACTTTAAAAATTATCTGTCTCGGCTCCTTCATCCTCACATAACCGTTCAATATATCCAGACCATTGAAAACACATCAATTTTAAGCTCCTAATTTCGCAATTTCTTTCTGTTCTGCCCTATATTCACAGTTCCTACTAAAACAAAAATCATGAGAATCTCAATGCTTCCAAATTACGTTCTACTAAAAGTACAAAAGTTTGCATGTAACTACTTCATATGCGAATAATGCTACCCCCCCAAATAATCCACATGTACTATATTGGCGAGCTATTGATAATCAGCTAAGTACCTGAGGGACTAAGAAGTCGATGGATCAAATCAAAAAATCAAAAAAAAAAGCAAAAAGTGCCTTTCCATTGCACTGGAAAGATTAATGAGATGACCTGAAATGGGATCGCATCTTACCGAATACATACAAAATACACAGCCCGAAATACAATACAACCAATGTATCTCAAGATCCAGTCCCTATGGGCGTGGCTCTGAGACATGAATGAACATGCAAACGACAACAATCCAAAAAGGGGGGGGGGGGGGGGGTGACTGTCATAAATGGGTGGGTTGAGTAATAGTGTGATGTAGAACTGGGGTTTGAATTTATATCGGTTACCATATGTATTAACTGAGGATAAGAATAGCTAGTACAGGACGAACGCTAAAAAAGCATCCACAAACACCATTCACACTATTTTACCATTTTGATTGGAATATGAGAGAGTGAGAGATGAATATACGAGTGTCAAGAGAATGTAGTATAGCAGAGGGAGCAATTACTTGCTACTACATACAAGGTTGAGCATTGCCAATAGAGTCTTATTTGGGCCCGTGAAAAAAAAAAAAAAAAAAAAAAAAAAAGAAACAAAATAAAAAAATAGCATTCCCAAAGTGAAGGGGGCACGTTTCATGACAAACAAGAGAGCAGATCACCAAATTTAGGTGTAAAATTGTTTATTACTTTTTCAAATATAAAAAGGCCACCGTACATGAATTAGACACAGCTTCATGAGACTGCATCTACTTTGCTTAACCTTGATACGAGACCATGATGAGTCAAAAGCAACACCCTGGATTTTTCAAACTAAATACTCATCTGAATAACCACATATATAGCACAAGTAAGCAGCAGAGTGGGGGGCACTTGGACACATAGCCAGAAATAAATAACCTCGTTGTCAACTCAGTCCCAAAAATCGAGTATTCCAATTGGATGCTGATATATTAAAGAACATATGAGCGTGCAGTGAATAAAAAAATGACAGAAACAGGAGCCCAAAATCAGGATTGCGAATATGAGCTGCAACGATGGACAGAATTTATCAATAAAAAATCGTTAAATCGTATATGATATTATGGGGCGCTAGCTTGCACAAGCCGTCTGTATTGTGAGTGAAGTAGGGGCGCCCTCTAACTATAATACCCATGGGGGGGTGGGGGGGGGGGGGGGGGTTTCCACTCAAAACTATATACAAATATCAATTAAATATTAATAGATAGTTCAAAATAAATATATAATTAGGACACCAATTAACGATCAAAACA
>JAMPIV010001266.1:0-14937 GCA_024509875.1 Oreohelix idahoensis | reverse complement strand
CCTCTGTAATGACAGGCTATCCTTTGTCCAGTGGCCCCTATTCCCATATGTCCACTGAAGGGTATAGCATGTCCTAGCGTCATAACCTTCTCCCTGTAAGATTTTGGCACTACATGCTGGCCATGCCCCTTAGGTCCTGTTCCAGCTTTTCTGTATAGTAGGCCATTCTTCATATACAAGTCTCCTTTCTCTGGAGGGTTATGTGCTTTGGGCAATTTGCCAAAACAAGGCTTCAATGTGCTATCTGCTGCTTGAACCTTTTTCATCTCTTCTGGATGCGTATTGATAGGATTCTCCTCCATTTTCATGGAGCTTTCCCTGGTCTGGACTGTTGCCATAACTACAGGTTTTGTAGGTTCTCCAAGGAAATCATACCTACACCCCAAAATCAAAGGGTAAATAGGGTTGTCCATCACTGCTGCTTTGATTTCTTCTTCCACATAGCGAGATATTATGTTGATTCGAGCTATGGGTAGTGTCATGGTTCTTGCTCCCTTGATCTGTCCTCTGATTTCCACTGTTTCTGTGGTTATCCGGTCAGGACTCACTAGAGAAGAGCACACCACTGGATCAAAGTCCAATCCTGTGTCATACAAACCCAGTACTTGAGTGCCATTCACGGTCACTTCCTCACAGACAGGGGGATGATGGAAGTCTGTCTGACTTACTGCCATTTCCTTCCTTCCCTGATTCCCTGTTGTAAGACATGCAGCATGATGAGGAGGATTCTTCCTTCTGCAGTCCGCAGTATTGTGGTTGCTCATTAGACAATTTTTACACCACTTTCCTTCCTTCTGGTAAGGTGTCTTATCCGATCTTAGATGGTTTTGGTCCTTTTGGTCAAATCTTTGTTTGTTCCTTGTAGTATGGTCCTTTTGTTCATATTTGGTATAGTTCTGTGATGATTTGAAGTTGTCACCCTGCTTCTTCTTATTTCCTAATAATTCTGCCTGAGCTGCTTGATATCTCTCAGCAACAGTTACAATATCTTCCAATCTCTCTGCTCCTTGTTCCATGATAAACTTCCTCATTTCTTGAGGCAAGGACTCTTTCACTTGCTCCATCATTATCATTTCTTTCAGATCCTGACACTTTCCTAAACTACTCCATTTTTCCAAATAGGTTTCCAATCTAGCAGAGAATTGGTGATAGTTTTCTCCTGGAAGAAGTTTAGAGGTTCGGAATTTCTTTCTATATGATTCTGAGTTCTTTTCATATCTCACAAGCGGTGCCTGCTTCAGTATTTCGTAATCTTCCTAGTCATCTCTTGAGAGCTTTAAATATACACCGTAGGCAACACCTCTCAATTCCTGAGATAGTTTAAGACTCCACTTTTCTTTCACTAAGCCATAGGTAGTGGCAAGTCTTTCGTATCTATCCAGGTACGACTCAATGGCGTCTTTTCTCTCAACAAATGGGTCCAGATAAAAATTCATGGCCCGACTTGAGGTGCTCTGACTGGAGCTACTTTCAGAGTGAGGTGAGCTACCACCATTATTGCTAGTATTTGCCTGAATTTCAAGCTCTTTTAATCTCAACTGATGGTCTCTCTCTGCTTGTAATTTCATTTCCTCAGCTTCAATTTTCTTTGCCTCATTTTCAGCCTCCCATTTCTTGACTTCAATTTCTATTCTTTTGGTTTGTCTTTCAGCTTCCAGTCTCTTGGCTTCTCTGTCAGCTTCCAGTCTTTTGTCTTCTCTTTCTAATTGCAACTTTCTTTCTTCCCTATCCATGTGTTTGTTTACTTCTGTTGTGACATACTGAGTAAGAGCATCACCTGTCATGTTTAATTCCTTACCCATCTGTATGACCGCAGTTCTGAACTTCACTAGATCAGCCATGGCGTTACTTAGAGAGGGTATGTAAATTTACTATAACCAAATTATTGTAATTAAACTTAATTAATTTAAATGAACAAAACAATTTCCGTGCAACTTTGTGAGCATCAACTATTTACTGAGTACTAACTGGTACTCCTCCTTAGAAAATAATTTTTAAAAATCCTATTATGATTTTCTCAAAAACAAAATTTTCTTATGTTATCTATGGGTGGCACAAGATAGAGTGTAGATAGATGAATAGACTAAGTATGGCTCAAGATATACAGAAATATCCCAGGAGCGAGCCCCCAGTGTGGTGCGAGGTTTTATTTGACTCTAGGGTCAGTATAGTACTGACAATTACAGAAATAGAATTTCTGCAGAAAATGGTGAAGTCCCAGTGTCTGAGAGAACTACTGGCATCACAAATTAGTTACGGCTGTGAATGTTCTGATCTCGAAAAATTAGTAGAGAGGAGACCGACATAACTTGCCACCTCCGCTGTGTAACTAACTCTGATATTAAGACAAGGAAACAGATTTTACTTAACAATGATAAAATTGACAAGTCTTCAAATACAATTTCCTTATTTTTTATTTAGTATATACAATATCTACTCTTGTGCTGAAGGGTGAATGTTGAAAAATGGAACGTAATGAATTTGTAAGTTTACATATGATTTACAAATATTTATATTTATATAGATATGTAAATATATTACAACAAGTTTTCCAATTATAGGAACAAAAATTATATCAGCTGTGCTGTTATTCAATTATAGTACATGTATCAGCTGTGCTGTTAATTACGTATAATTTATCAGCTATAATCTTATTATTGTCTCTTGCTACGCTAATTCACTTTCTTGTCACTGATACTAGCTTTTGCTCACAATGCTGACAGAAATGGTACTACTGGGTACTCATCTCTTAAAACGTTCTGTTCTCCTTAGTTTGGGTCACACAACTCCTGCTGAGGCTCGTTACTTTAGCCCACCCAAGACTGAGGGGGACTAAAGATGTAGCTTCTGTACAATCTCTATGCTCCTGCGAAGTTCCAGGCAGCTGGATTGACTCGAACATAGCCCTCAGGTTTTATGACACGAATAAAACCTGTAACAAGGAAAAATAGGGGCTAAATTCTGTCATCAAGCCCACCTATTTCTAATGTGGATGAAATGAGTGTGTGCCTCAGGTGTCTGCATGTAGGATGAATGACAACATGGCTCAGTATGATTTAGCAATAACGAGACAAGACAGGTGTCTACTTGCAAAACATTCTTTCTGATAAATTAATACATGGATACATTCAATAATATAAATTCAATGCATTAATACATTCAATAATATAAATTCAATACATGAATACATTCAATACATGAATACATCCCATAATATGTACACCTAGGTGTGATACAACCATTTCCTTCCCCCCATAATTTACCAGATATATCCTAACAATATTGTTATGTTCTTATGATAGGAGTATATGAGACGAGGACTGTTTGGTGATATATCATGTGGGAGTTATAGGAGACAATAGATTGATGTTAGATGAGACAATAGATTGAGTCCTTACAAGGACTGTTTTGGTTATATTTCAGTTGGTTTTATCTGAGATAATAGACTGAAGTTATAGGAGACAATAGATTGAGTTATAGGAGACAATAGATGAGTCCTAACAAGGACTGTTTTGGTTATATTGCAGTTGGTCTGAGAAAATAGATTGAAGTTATAGGAGACAATAGGTTGAGTCCTAACAAGGACTGTTTTGGTTATATTGCAGTTGGTCTGAGAAAATAGATTGAAGTTATAGGAGACAATAGGTTGAAGTATGAGTCCTATTAGTCTTCGTCTATTCAATCATATTAGGAAATACAATCATTATACCTAATTCCCCAAGATACAATCAGTAACCTGATACGTTCATATTAAAACCTATTTTCCTACCAGTGTATAGTAAATTATATTTACCCTCCAAGATTTAAACAGGCCAGATTTTGACTCGACTTAGCGAAGCAGGCTGCAGCTCAATGCTCTCAGGTAAGCTGTAAATCAAAGCTGACAGCTCCTCTCTTCAGTCGGTCGTCTCTGGCTTCGTGTTCGGTGTTGCGTGTTTTTAGCATAAATCTCGCCCGATTATATAGGCAGGTAAAATAACTTCTACTGGTAAAGGAAAGCGTTTGGTTGGTTCCTGGCGGAGCAAGCTGATTGGTTGCCTGCAGTTTCGTCTTATGCTCATACAGCCTAATTTTATTCAGTTTTCTTCCGCCATCTTGCGTGAACAAGATGGCCACGACCCACATCCGAAAAAAACAGGGCTTAAGTTTTTCCTGGCGTAACTTCAGGTAAATCATTCCGGCTCAGCAACTGTGCGTTGATTGGCTGGGGCAAATTTGTATCCCGACACAATGATTTAACAAAGTAGTGGGGTTACACATATTCGTTTCACGACATCTGTCGTCGTATGACTGTCATTCGAGAGACTTGCCCACGTCTACCCACTATTGCTCTTGCTGTTTGACTTGCCGGGAGAGAACGGTTCCTTAGGTGACTCAGCACAATACGACGATCTTGCGCAGGGGTAGTAACTCGTGGTTGGCCACTCCGAAGTCTATCCCGGGCACTGCCAGTGGTTCCGTAACGTTCATTGAGACGTACAATAGTGCTGTGGTGGCAATTCATCCTTCTGGCAATGGCCCGCGAGCTCATTCTGGTTTCCAACATACCAATGGCTCGTTGGCGGTCGTTTTCAGATAGTCGTGGCATTTCAAGCACTTGTACTGGATGTTTTGTCTCAACGGCCTTTTTATACCGAGTATACTGCCACAACGCGTACACATTTTCAGGGTCATAGCTGTTGGGAATCGTGTTGCACGTGTAACTTTCTTTGTTTTCATGTAGTCTGTACACAAACCCGTGGGTTGAATCATGCACTTTCCATTCCATCAGCCATTCGCTCTCTACCTCATGACAAACACGGGGAAAATCTCTTCCCACGCTTTTTTTCCAGCTTCTCGGCATCAGTATATATAACAGTGGTGCGTTTTTAATGTGGTTCAGTATATACGAGGGAAGGTCAAAAAGTAATGCCTCCTAGTTTTTATGTATGTAAATACTGCATCGGTGTGCAATTTGTAAATTTAGCAGGATTCCTCACTCTTCTGCACTGTATAGCATTACCTTCCTGTTTCAGTATCAAGTGGCACCACTGTAACAGTTTAAAAATCGCTACCAAAGACGTTCGGTTAAAACAACGTTATGTCATAGAATTCCTCAATGCTGAAGGCGAGACCCCAATTCGCATCCACGAACGTTTGAAGAATGTTTATGGAGATTAAACAGTGGATGTTAGCGCTGTCCGACGTTGGGTACATCGTTGTGACGAAGCTAAAGTAGGTCAATCCTCAAAAGCTGACACAAAGCGGACTGGCCGTCCGTCTACCGCAGTGACTCCACACAACATTCATCGAGTTGATGGCATCATTCGTGGTGACCGTCGGGTAACACTGGATGAACTTTCTTCCATGTTGTCCATTAGTAAAGGCAGTGTCCAGAACATCATTAAAGACCTGGGTTATTCAAAAGTTTGTGTACGGTGGGTACTCATTAAAAGATCAGAGAACTGCACTACTGTTGCACGATAATGCCACGCCACACACCGCTAAACGCACCATTGATGCGATTGCAGAATTTGGCTGGACTTTATTACCACATCCCCCTTACACCTTGCACCTTCTGACTTCCATCTGTTTGGACCACTGAAAGAAGATCTTCGCGGACATCACTTTGAGGACACCGAGACCCTTAAACGCGCCGTACGCCAGTGGGTTAGGAAAAAGGACACAAAATTTTACCGTGCTGGGATACATGCCCTTGTGAGAAGATGGACAAAGACTGTAAAAAATAACGGAGACTACATTGAGAAATAAATTTTTTAAGTTCAGACTTGTGGCTACATTTCAATGTGAATTTTATCTGTTTTCTTACCTATTGAATGAAATAAAACATTACGAGGCATTACTTTTTGACCGTCCCTCGTATATATATGCTCGATGCTGGGCTCCAGGGACTTGGTCACGATTTCTACGACGCCTACTGCACAGGGAATAAAATAAAGAAAGTTAAATAAAGAATGTAGTATCATACAGATACAGTAGTTACAAATAAGTTCGCATATTTTATTAACTTGCCACTTCTGAACTATTGATTTTCTTGTCTTCTTATTATTTCTTTCAGCTTTCACTGATTTCTCCCACCACGAGCCCTACACCTCAAGAAAATAAAGGTGTCAGCGGCACTGTAATATCTTTGATTTCAAACTTATTAAACTTTATTTGCTGAAAAACCCCTATGACATGCAATGATTAATCTAGCTTATTCATTCTTTTCAGCGTACTCCACGACAGTTTATCAAAATAACTAATTCGGTAATTTGAAACTGAACTTCATTTGTTTTCTCCTTGGTAGCGAGTCACTGGTACGTACGGAGCTTATCAACAGACACAATAGAAGAAGGGTGGAAGCAAGGAGAAAGCCAATGTGGGTGGTTCTCCCGGACCACATGTGACAACTTCAAAATAGTTGTCTTGGTCCTGTGTTGTTTTAACAAACAAAGGTATCTCCGACGAGTTGAAAGATTCGTGAACAATGACTTCAACATTAAAACACCATTTTGTTTGATATTTTATTTTATTTTGTGTTGGTTGTAGCGAAATGGTTTTTTTGGTTTAGAGGGAGAAAGTGTACGTATGACAGACTTGATGGAAGAATAAAAGATAATCTCTAGAGGAAACTCTTCCAGACTGCAGGTTGAATGCACAGTCTCTCCTCGGGAATTAGTCCACTCAAAAAAACTTTCTAAGAGAATTCTGGTGAAACTAAACAAGGATATTCTCTAGGCGATAAATTCTTTATCCGATATCCTACAAAGGACTATGTATAGTACGTATAGATGGATAAGAGATTTGGTGCCCAGCCACATTAAAAATATCCTGACCCAATAGTGTTTATTAATTTTGGCTCTGCCCCCAGGGTGTAGATTTATGTTATTATAACTATACAACCCATTTAAATATTACAAAGAAAATAACAACAGACTCGGTTATGTAAAGTTTACAAAAATGAAAATAGAATCTCACAATATATTCAAATATACAACTATATGTTCCCTAATCTATGAATGGTTCTGATCCATGTCAGAATTAATTTTTAATCATAGGACAATAGGAATATTCTGTAGTGGTTCTGCTGGCACATTCAGATACTCATCTCAAATGCTGATGTAGTCTTGTTGCCAGGGGTTCAATATGTCCCAGCACTCCAGGTCCCGCAAGTTATTTTTAGGGTTTCAGAGGATGGCAAGTTGCTTCTTCTCCGTCTTGACACAGGGCTCATCATCAACTGGGACGGAGTATGTCTGCCCTTGAGAACACTGCTTATGGTTTAGTCTTCTGGTATGACAACCTGATAGGACTGGATTGACAAACAATCGAAGCTCCATTAGTAATCATGCCAGAGAAGTCATTTCCCATATCTGCTGGACGCTAATCGTCCATCAGAAATCTAACAAACATTCATAGTTAACATAACTAACAAGGTGCTACCTATTATCTATTATAGCATAACTGATGTTATAAGCAAACAGGTGGATCTCACCCTATATCTGGCTTCCATCTTGTTTACCGCAGTGATTTTCAACATGTGGGCTGTTAGCTTCACCAACTGTGAAGTTTGGGGCAGTGGTCATCAAAAGTTTGAGAACCACTGGTCTACCTTGTGCCCATAGAGCAGTAAAATCAATGTGGGGTTACTGTCAACAATGGTTTGAGAACCACTGGGTAATAGTTTTCTATTCTGCTGTAACATGTTGGGGGTGTCATTGTTGCTAAGGTTTGAGAACCACTGAATTACAAGTCAGTCAACATATTCCTTTATAAAATTGGCTACATAGTTCTAAGTTTATGTGATAGGCATTCATATACCTTATTAATACCATCATAACAAATACACATAAACTCATTAAAATATAATAAGGATATTTGCAGAAATCAGTTCAGGATTAAAATATGACAAGAATAATCATGGCTGAAATCATACAGTAGAATTTAGTAGAAATCATTTCGTATAAAACAGGACAAGGGTAGTTCATACATGAAACTTTCAGTATACATAATGTTGTTGTCTCCTGTACAAAATCAAGGATATTAATTTCTGTCACAGTGAAAAACAAAAGATACTGACATGATATGTTGTAGATAAACATATGATTAATTCATGTTATTAATATAACAATATAGATCACTTACTCGCTCAGGCAAGCACCATTTCTGTGTTAAAATTGGACCGTTCCCCTCTGCAATTGCTTAGACAGGACCATTTTTGTCCAGGCTGTCGGTCCGCTGGCTAGCGAGAGAATGCGCTTCGAGAATATGCCTGCGCTTTGAGAATAGCGCCAAAATTCCGGTTCTGTTTGGTGGCCTTAATTTGCATACGTGAGGGGTGGGCGCCTGACCTAATTTTTGACATTACGTTCCGTTCCCCCCCCCCCAACACACACACAAACTGGCCAGTACGTGGCATTGATACCAGGCGGTTATCCATGGTGGTTGCTGCGGTTAAAGTTCACAGCTTTAAAAGGTCACAGTGGTTTGCTGGTAACCTCGATTTTAGAAAAAGGAATTTATTTTCCGAAGCAAATGGGAGATCTCCTGATGTGTATTTATGAGTGGTAGAGATTCTAGAGAATTAGAGAAAAGGAATGTTTTGGTATGAGAACAGATTGACAGAGAGAAAAGAAGGCGAATACACTTCGTGACATAGGCCCCCTTTTAAAAGTTATGCCTACGGCTAACTTAAGTTGAGCCGACTATTCTCTTCTGTCTGCTACTACCTTACTGTTTCATATCTCTTGTTAATTCCATCTCAGTGTTTCCTCTTTTTCCTCTGTCAAACGGTATGCCTGTAATCCACATATGGCTATCCGTTTCCTCTTCAATAAGTAGTTGAGGTGGGTTGAGCAAGCCTGCTCGCAAAAAATATCCCCCTCTTCTTTTCTCCCTTATGGATCTTCCATTGAAGCTTGCCTCCTGGCAAAGAGCTTGCCCTAAAGCCTACACTCTGCTTGCAATGAGGTCTAAAGCAAATAGTTTTGCATGATGAGGTTGCCAACCTCATACACAACCTTATTTTATTCATATTGCCTGACTTGCCTAAGGACATATACCTATCTCCCCAGTTATGAGAACGCGTATGATCTATCCCTGTTTCTCCATTGACAGAGAAAGATAAGTCTACCAGTTGTTCCTGCCCAGCAGGTACCAAGGAAATTTGGACCCGCTTCACTTTCTGATCCCAGAGAGTGGGTGAGGTTATCGGAATTGAGTGAAGTCTTAGTGCTTGAGGGATCTGTTACTCTACAGCCGCTTCTCCCATGTTAAAGGAAGTTATTTCTGAAACATGTTTCATCCCACCAGGTACCAGGAAACTCTGGCCCGGCTTCACTTTCTGCATGCAGATAGTGGGTGAGACTATCAAAACTTGTTCAGAATTAAGTGCACTGGGGTGGTCAATCCCTTTGCACTCTTCCAACTTTTCAGTGAAAATATTGGAAGATGAGTTAGGCATTGGAGTCTCCATAGCCTGTTCAGTCACGCCGTCTCTGGGTCGTGCTGAGTCTCCTAAGATATATTTCCCTCCTTGAGGTATGGGGTAAATTCGTTCATCTAATATTGCGGCCTTTACTTTGCCGTTTACAAAGTTCGACCTAACTTCTACACAAGCTAAAGGCAAAATCATCCTTCTGTTGTTTATCATGGATGCTGTTGCCTCAACATCCTCTTCGGTGACTTGATCAAGGTCGATAACAGAGGCTGAGACAATGGCATCACACCCAAGACCTTGATAATACAAACAGGTGATTTCTTCTCCATTTACTGTGACAGTCTCCACATTTTGAGAATCCCTCTATCCACTCCGGGCCTTCGTCAAGTTCCCATCCATGGTAAGGACCTTAGCTTTGTATGAAGTCTTTGGGATTGGGTCTCGGCGCCTACAGTCTAACTGATGTAGGGTGGCCGACAGGTGATGTTCAAGAACATCCCTTCCCTCCCCATAGGTTTGCGTTCTCCTTTTCCGTTGAGTGATCCTATTTGGTTGAGCGATCCTATTTACTTGAGCGATCCTATTTACCAGGTTTTTGGTGCGGTTGTTTTCAGTATGCCTGTCGTGAGTTTTTGCTGAGGATGTGGAAGGTCTCTTCAGATTATTAGCACAGCTGTGCTTAATCTTGTTTTCAGGACAGTCTAGAGGTCTCTGTTTAGATATCCTAGCCTCTGCTCTGTCTGAGCCTGAATTCTGAGACATAGACTTGGCTTCATGTGATGCAGTTATATTTACCGCTGAGGGTGGTGATGCAATTGGCAAAGGAGTGGCCTGATGAGTATTCCTAGATTCAAGTTTATCCCTGGATTCCATTTTTGTAGGTTGAAACTGAGTTTCCATTTCTTGCAGTTCTTCCTTACACTGGAGGAATTTTTCTTGTCTTTGTCTCTCATGTTCCACATTCTCTTCCTTGCATTTTGCTCTCCATTCGTTCTGTTGCCCCATTATGCTCATGAAACATTCTGTTCCGAGACATAATTTTCCAGCAAACTTCCCAAGAAGCCAGATAATTTTCCAATCTTATAGATTCTTCTTCTTCTTCGATCCTTAACCACCGACCGTCAAAGCAGTCAGTGGCCATCACGCCTAGTGGCGTCTTGTAGGGCAACAACAAATTGATTCCACTTTGCACGGTCGGTGGCCATCCTTCGTACAGTGCCCCAACTCTGGTTCATTCTTTGCATCTCAGCCTCCACAGTCCTCCGCCAAGTTGTTTTTTTGGTCGGCCTCTCTTTCGCTTTCCTTCAGGGGTCCAAAGCATAGCTGTTCTTGTGATGGCATCGGGGTCTCTTCTGAGGACATGACCAACCCAGCTCCAGCGTCTGCCAGCTATGATGGTATGCATGTCCTCTTGCTTGCTACGAGTAAGCAGATCTTGGTTGGTGATGGTATTCGGCCAAAAGATTCGGTGAATTTTTCTTAGGCATGTTGTGTGAAAAGAGGACAATTTTGACATTTCCTTCTCTGTGACTCTCCAGCATTCCGCACCATAGAGAAGCACAGAAAGCACACAGCTCTGATATAATCTTAATTTTGGTGCTTGTGCTGTATTGGGAGGACTTCCAGATGTTATTTAGGCTAAAGAAGGCTGTTCTTGCCTTATTCATTCTGTTTCCGTAACTTCATTATTTTTTTTACATAGACAGGGGTGTCAGCCCTATGCTAAAACCCCCAACCTGGAGGACCAGGGTACCAGCTTTTGTCTGACCCCTACCCACACAGACCAGTCCAGCTTGGTTGAACCTACCAGGAGTAAAACTCCCACTGGCATAGCTCTGGGGATTGTCAGGGTACGCAAGCTGCCATACCGCTACATTAGTATAGGTACCATTGATGGCAGAATCTTATATGATTGCGCTGTCCATTTCTTCAGTCCTTCTATCTCATCCATTTTAACAGCAGTGGTTTTGCTGAGCGAGCATGAGATCTCTAACTCACTATCAAATAAATACAGGCCTAAATACTCTATATAGCCGTAACTAAACTAAAGTATTTTAACAACCTATGTTATTTAAACCAGCATAACATAAAATATAACTTAAATATTAGTTAACAACATGTAACTAATAACCAGCAGTACACCAAGAATAGTTTTAATATCATAACTTAAAATCTGTTTTTCTTGTAAAAATTTATGTGTAATTTAGTCTAGGGTAATTTATGTCCCCTCTTTAATCTAATCCTAGACTTGGACACCAATTAGTGACAAGTACCTACAGCAGTAGTGGTCTAGGAAAGATAAAGAGTTTTCACATCTCAGACAAGTGTCTAAATATGAAAAAAGTAAATCCCGGACGAGCCCCCAGTGTAGCGAAATGGTTTTTTTGGTTTAGAGGGAGAAAGTGTACGTATGACAGATTTGATGGAAGAATAAAAGATAATCTCTAGAGGAAACTCTTCCAGACTGCAGGTTGAATGCACAGTCTTTCCTCGGGAATTAGTCCACTCAAAAAAACTTTCTAAGAGAATTCTGGTGAAACTAAACAGGATATTCTCTAGGCGATAAATTCTTTATCCGATATCCTACAAAGGGCTATGTATAGTACGTATAGATGGATAAGAGATTTGGTGCCCAGCCACATTAAAAATATCCTGACCTAATAGTGTTTATTAATTTTGGCTCTGTTCCCCAGGGTGTAGATTTATGTTTATTATAACTATACAACCCATTTAAATATTACAAAGAAAATAACAACAGACTCGGTTATGTAAAGTTTACAAAAATGAAACTAGAATCTCACAATATAATCAAATATACAACTATATGTTCCCTAAATCTATGAATTGTTCTGATCCATGTCAGAATTAATTTTTTAATCATAGGACAATAGGATATTTGTAGTGGTTCTGCTGGCACATTCAGATACTCATCTCAAATGCTGATGTATGTAGTCTTGTTGCCAGGGGTTCAATATGTCCCAGCACTCCAGGTCCCGCAAGTATATTTTTTAGGGTTTCAGAGGATGGCAAGTTGCTTCTTCTCCGTCTTGACACAGGGATCTCATCACCAACTGGGATGGAGTATGTCTGCCCTTTAGAACACTGCTTATGGTTTAAGTCTCCTGGTAGGACAACCTGATAGGACTGGATTGACAAAGAACTGAAGCTCCATTAGTGGCCTTGTCAGAGAAGGCATTTCCCATATCTGCTTGACGCTAATCGTCCATTAGAAATTTAACCAACAATCATAGTTAACATCAATAACAAGGTGCTATCTATTATCTATTATATAATAACTGATTTTATAAGCAAACATGTGGCTCTGAACCTATATCTGCCTTCCATCTTGTTTACCGCAGTGATTTTCAAACATGTGGGGCTGTTTAGCTTCACCAACTGTGAAGTTTGGGCACTGGTCATCAAAAGTTTGAGAACCACTGGTCTCCCTTGTGCCCATAGATCAGTAAAATCAATGTGGGGTTACTGTCAACAATGGTTTGAGAAACACTGGGTAATAGTTTTCTATTCTGCCTTAACATGTTGGGTGTGTCATTGTTGCTAAGGTTTGAGAACCACTACAGAATATTCCTATTTGTCATATGATTACTAAATTAATTCTGACATGGTTCAGAACCATTCATAGATTAGGGAACAGTATAGTTGTACATTTGAATATACTGTGAGATTCTATCTTCTTTTTTTTTGAAAACTTTACATAACGAGTCTGTTGTTATTTTCTTTGTAATATTTAATTGGTTGTTTAGTTTTAATAACATAAATCTAAGCACCCTGGGGGCAGAGCCAAAATGTTGTCTCCTGTACAAAATCAAGGATATTAATTTCTGTCACAGTGAAAAACAAAAGATACTGACATGATATGTTGTAGATAAACATATGATTAATTCATGTTATTAATATAACAATATAGATCACTTACTCGCTCAAGCAAGCACCATTTCTGTGTTAAAATTGGACCGTTCCCCTCTGCAATTGCTTAGTGTCGCATGAAAATATAATTAATAGTAGGTAAAGCTTGACAGCTGTATAGGCGTGATGGACAATATTGCACACGGGACGTGTGATAGTGGTGCGCAAGAGAGATAGGCAGAAGGCACAGGCTGAGTCTGTGTGTTGATCCCTAGGCAACCGACACACACAGCTCTTCCTTTTTTCTCTGGCGTCAATTTTTATCCTCTGCTCACGCTGTGTCACTCACAAATAGTAGGGTAAAGAAGTAAAGTTAGATTGAGGATTTGGTAGTCTGAACTGAACGAACAATCTATCGAGGTTAACTCAATTTTAATTCAATTTAGAAATGTAAAATAAATCAATAAGGATTTTTTACAGCAAATAATAATAAAGATTATCACGAGAAAACAAACTTCACAACAATTTGATGATTATAAAGAAGAAAAAAAAATTATTACACCAATAGTGAAAACAAGGATTATGAATGAATTGTGTTAGTAAAGTTCCCGGCAGGCCTGATAGGCTTTTGCTGGAAAATATGTGAAATACTGTTTGTGTGTAAATGAATGTTTGTTCCTTTGTTCCTTTGGTGTGAATGTTAGAAACAACTTATATCCTGGGGTTCTCTATGAAAAATATATCGTAATCCAATGCTTGAAATTAAACTTCACTGTTCGAATAAGGTATCCACATAGGGGACAGAATCTGAACACGATTTAATAAAGCCAAGATTGGGGTAACGACTTCACTGTTCGAATAAGGTATCCACAAAGGCACAGAATCTGAACACGATTTTTATAAATCCAAGAAAGGTGTAACGTATCCACAGTTGATGCGATATCCACAGGATAACGAATTTGCTTCCAACGGTGGGATGGAGGATTAAAATGGGTGGTGTATGGTAGGGTGAGGTTTGGTGTTGAGGATGTTTGAAATACTTGAATAATTGAAGTAATTGAAATAATTGGAACAGAATTATTGTGACTGGTGGACGAGGGGACTATATTGCCACTGGCCAGAGGTAACCTCTTGTTTCAGCAATACGAGACAAGACTTGCACTGCATAAATCTGTTAGACAGAACAAAAATAACATTGTGTAACTACTCTTCTTCTGCAAAACATGCAGATTACAAACAGAAACTATTAAGCAGTGTCCAGCGTCGGCATGTTGATATCCATGCAATGCGTCCACGTTCCTAAAATAAGTCAGTCCAATTCCCTTAAACATTACTGTCTGCTGTGAATGAATTAGCGGGCCAGTCCAAGGTACATACACAATAACAAGATTGTTGCTTCCTCCCCTGTCAGACAAAGTTACATGAGGGTCCGCTAGAGAATCCTCCTGTGCTTTCCACCGTTCATTCCTTCCCGCATTCATAATAATATGCTCATACATTAATGTTACAAACATTGAAAGTAAAATGATCATTGAAAATTATGAATTGATACAAACATTGTAACATAACATCAGCTTTTTTAAAATACAAGCAGTGAAACTAAATGAATTATTCGTTAAGCATTTATGATACATACATGATAAAGGAAA